>CAXIUP010000300.1:0-47500 GCA_964035015.1 Corallium rubrum | reverse complement strand
CCTAACCAGACGACTAGCCACACAGCAAAGAGATTTAGATTGGATGATGTTCTTGCTAATAAGCACAACTTAGACTTATTGAAAACAGCAAAGAAGACTGACTTCTCAAAAGCAACATTTGAGAGCTTGATAGATGAAACCTACACCAGAGAAGGCAGCATATCCAGCATGAAGCTGAGTCTGTGAAGGATGTCCTTGTGCAGTGTCCTTATCTATGCGAGCCTTTGCATGTGAATATAGTACATGCATAACATGTTGTATTACTAATACTGTACCGGTGCTTGTGTTTGTATTTTAATTATGTGTTAACTTTCCTATTTCACGAGGAAGCAAGCACTTGGCTTGTATTAGTCGTATGCTGTAATGAGTTACTGTGTTTATATAAAAGTAAGATGTGCTGTGTACAGCTTTTTGAGACAGTTTTTTGAATCAATCTAACAATGCTAATTTTTAGGTTAAACAAGAACTGGAAAAGATTATTGGGCTTAAGAAAGTTGTGGACTTTCCAAAAAGAATTTTGGCTACACTACAAGGAGTACTTAAAATGTCTGGAGAGCGAGAGCTAACTAGCAAAAATATATTTGATGCCATTAGCGAAGTTGAAAGAAGGACTAAAATAAAAAAGGTTCCGGGGAAATTTATTTCATTTCATGATGTAAGTTTGATTTGTGTTTTTATTTAACTTGTTTACTAATACTGTAGATATCACATTTGAATAATTTTTTGTTGTGATGGTTAAGGTTGCTATATTCTAGTTCATATAAGATCTAAGTTAGCTGACAGTTTTTGTACCATATATTTATAGCATAAACTATAAAACTAAATGTCCTGTTTCAATGTTGTACTGCTGCAAAAAGAAATATGCATGTTACAAGATCTATACAAGGAGATATAAAACAATTTCCTCTTACAACATCCAAAATATCACTGATTTGTAAAAGAAACTACATTTACTACTGTAATTCAAATTAGAACTGTTTTGAAATCCAATATTTTAATGTCAATCATACTGGAAACAGCATTTTTCGGTTGACCTTACTTGTACTGCATTTTTCCCATTTGTTGAAATGCACCATGTCACAGGCAGATTTATTTAGTATATATTTGGCAGATTTATTTAGTATATATTTATATTTAGTATATATCTATATATATATATATATATATATATATATATATATATATATATATACGATTATTATAATTATGGTTCTCACTTGGTCTCTAATGACTTGTATATTTTATTGATATTAAAATTTATTTTTTATCCGATTTATTCATAAAGCCTTCTACACCAGCTGATAAAATATTTTCATCCAAGGTCCAAGAATTCCATGTGGTATGCACTGGGACTGCTGACAATTTAACTAATTGTTACTGGAAATTACTAATACATTTTTCATGTTTTAAGAAAGAATGCTCTTTTCATTTGTTCACTGAAAGGTGTGTAGGTAAAAGGTGTCTTATTTAATTACACACTGATTCTACACACGTTAAACATGTGTACTTTCAACACACCATGTGTGTTGAAACTACACACCTTTTGAAAAGCACATAACAAGGTGTGTAATTTTGGAGACAAGCAAAATACACACCAAAATGTGTGTTAATTTTACGCGCAAAAGGTGTGTAATTTGTCAAATTACCCAACATGGGTGTGTACTTTTTGCACACTTTATGGTGTGTAGTGGCAACACACCTATTTTGGGTGTGTAGTAATAACACATGTCAAGCTGTGTACTAGCAACATACAACAAGGTGTGTAATTTTGGAGACAAGTGTAGTTATTGTTTATAATACGAATAAATTGATAGCGGGCAAAGCTGTCAGCTAAGACAACAACTGTCTACATTGTGACTATTACTCATTATGCAAAATTTAACCAAAGTCTTGAAGTAGACACACGCATGTGCCTTTCCAATTCCTAAAGAGTATGATTGTTTCAACCATTGAGATTAATATGATAGTTAATATGGTGGTAATTCTTAAGAAGAGTTTATCCTTAAAACCATCCCCAGCGATGTCTCCTTTGACACAGCCTTCTATGAAACCATGAGATTGCGTTGCTCAAATACCAAGTTTTTACGTGTCGCGGAGTTGTTATTTTCGATTTCTGCTTTTCACAAGACAATTTGTAATATATTCCTTGGTTTGCCATGTTCAATGGATTCAAGTTTTTGCCTTGTTCGATGGCACTTCGCCTAAAAAGATATAGAGCAGTTGTAAGTTTAAATATCATATTTTGTCAAATGCCATTAGGAGTGATAGACCCCACTCTGGCGGATTCATAATTAATTAGGTAAATTGAATTTTTAATGAGCTCTGTCAATATCCTCCTTAGGCTCCTTAGGCTCCTTTGGGACCGTCCACCCTAATCTCATTATCTATGCATACGTTACGTCATTAGCGCCTAACCCTAGTGTTCCGGAACCCCCTGATATCGATAAACACTCTGTGTTTTCACTTAGAATCCTTACTTACCGAACAACAGGGGTTGTACGATTGTGTAAACGGTCGAATCTGTGGAGATAACTTGAGGTAGATTTGAATAAGCTTTGAATGCTATATTAGTTAGAACCTAAATGATCACACAGTCTTTTACACGTTTGGCGGGAAATGAGCGTTAACAATTTTAGAGAGTTATCGTTTACTGTGTCCTAGTTTGGGGATCCATGAGAAAAACGTACGATACAAGTGTGGAAACGTTTGTGACACAGAAAACGCTTAGCAACGAACACTTGGAATATTCAGACTGATATTTGCATAAGCCATGTGTAAAATCTCATTAGGAGGTCATTAAAAGGTCATTAAGAAATAAACAATGAGACGTGTTTGGACAAGCAGATTTGTAACCATAGAAAATGTACAGCGTCGCATCGTGTGTTCTGGAACCCTCTGGTTTTCACTACGTCATAGTCGACTTATTACTTATGCTTCCCCCGAACCCAAGCTGATACTCAATTCCCATGTAATACGTCATAACCGATACCTCTCCGACTGATTCCCAAAGTTCTCATTATCAAAAGACGCTCGACTTTTATTACGTATCATGGATATATAATTTACAACGAATTAAAGAAAAATAACGTTGATATCGATAAAGACATTGTGTCGTATTACCTCAAACATTGTCCAGAAGAACATGGAGTACTGTTCGACAACATCAGTGACCAAATCAGTGGAGATAACTTGCCAAGTAATCAGAGCGTTATTTACGAAGAGATGAATGTTGACAGTTTTAGTCGAATTATGGTGTGTAAAGTAAACGAATCCTTCGAGAAATCGTGAAAAGAACGATTTTAAATGTCTAAATATAAAGGCAAAGCGATTTTTACTTTGAAAGCGTTGCTACGCTTCCTGTTACTAAGTGTGATATTTGAATATTTATCCTGAGTACACGTGCAGGAGACAAAAGAGAAACTCATTAGGGGTCATTAAGAGGATTAAGCGCTTGGGCAAATCTAGTCGAGAAGGTCATTAACAGTGTTACCATAGAGAAACCGCGTCGCGTCCTACATTCGTCTCAGGCTCCTTTGGGACCTTCTACTGTTACTCAACCCGCCGTGTGATACATCACAACCGATAGCTCTCCGACTAATTCCCGAAGTTCCAAATGTTTGACAAACGATGTCTTTCCCGTGTGGGGTTTCTGGATTATACACCTCCTATTTTAAGTCTTTAGGCATTATGAGAATATCTCGTTTGTATTCTTTCAATGATTTGGTGGCTCTTATAAAAGATTGTAATTTTTCTAAGACTATAGACTTAGCCTTTGGACTATAGTCTTAGGGGCTGTTTACATGGGAGGGTGGGACGGGACGTTTGCCAGGACGGGACGTTTTTCATCCCGGGTTTACATGAGGATGTTTCTACCGGGACGATTTCACCCTGGAATACTCGGGACGTTTTACACACCGAACCGCGGGAAATTTTTTAAAATGGCCGAAACGAATGCAAATAAGCGACAACTGCAATTTCTATCACTATTATCTTTGGGAGAGGCTGCGATGAATCTGCTATGTACAATCAACAGTTTTCTGCTGATATTTAAAGTTTGTTTACAGAATAACACACTTGTATCTACCTACCTGATGAAAAGAGAAAGCGGAGGAGAAAGCTCAAAAAAAACACAAGAGCATGGTATGTTCCAGGAAGAACAGATAGTTGATGGAATAACATGGTTTCTGGGGTTTTGCCCGAAGATGACTGGAAGAAAAACTTCCGGATGTCTCCAAAAGCAAAATGTGAAGATGTACTGGGAAAATGTTACCTTGCAATCAGGGATGCACACTAGGGTGTGTGTGTGTGGAGGGTGTGTGGGGAGGGTGTGTGTAGCGAGTGTGTGGGGAGGGGGGTGTGTGGGGAGGGTGTGTAGGGAGGGGGCGTGTGTAGGGAGGGTGTGTGGGGAGGTGTGGGGAGGTGGTGTGGGACACACACCCTCAAGAATTGAAAGTTGCCCAAAAAACGTCAGTCCTCAAAAGTTGGAGAGGTTTTACTTTCATACCCCAAAATCCCCCTAAACAGATCTTGAAGGCAGTGGCGTAGCCAAGGGCGTGCCAGGCCGGGCTCAAGCCTGGCCAATCCGCGTCAATGACGTCATTCATACTACTAATCTCCAACGCTGGTCCATGACTAAAGAATATATACTGCACTCTATTTTCACTAACATACTTGTATGCACAATAAATACATAATCAAAATGACTAAAATGTTTGCCACAATCCTCAAAAAAATAATGTAAATATTTAATTTTCGTTTTTCATAATCTTCAGAATTCTACAAATTGTTTCTCTAAAATGCAGGAAATGGCATTTCAAAACCCCTAAATTTCAAAACTTTTCTGGGGAAAGCTACCCCCTTCTTTAGAAATGTCATTTTGTGCACGCCCAATTGGTCAACCCTGGCTACGCCACTGCTTGAAGGTACATAGATTGGACACTGCTGATAAAAAAAGTCGGTTCCAGAACAAGAAGCACCTCCCCCCAAAAATGTTTTGAATGTGCGTCCCTGCTTGCAATTCTAGTACACTGCTATAAAAATAGGTACGCTTGGGCGTACATGTATCGGCGCTTATGGGCTTGGCTGATGGGTATGAATAATTATCACTTGCACGTACTTTGACATGGGTTAGGATAAATACCGAGAACGAGGGATGTATGCCATATATATTAGTGTTCATAGGGATGTATGCTATATACATCCCGCGGTACATCAAAGAAAACCGACTCAAGCATGAAATAAGATATATGTGCCGGGTCAAACTTTTGGAGGTTATTGCTTCCCTGGTACATCATTAACTAAAGAGAGTGAATTTGTTGTTTTGCGAGAAGACGTTTCTTTACTTGGACGTAATTAAGGTGTAGTTTCAATTAGACTGAAATAGATTTCTTACATCCAAACAAGATGACGCGATTAATTTGTTCAATGTTTTCATGGTGATACTTCAAGAACAAAAAAGTATAAATATCAAATAACAGGTAGTATTTTAATACATTAATTTCTTAATCTAAATGTCAGCTATAAGGATATACATTATGCAGTACTATAACAGATATTGTGATAAATACCAGACAATTTCTTTTAATCTGAATGTGAACTATAACAATCATATACTGTAACCAACTAACCGTTATTGTTATAAGTGTCATTTTAATCTAAGTGGCAAGTAACTATAATAATATACTGTAACCAATAATTATAACGATAATACCATAATCTGGGTGTCAACTAACTATAAAAATGAAGGGAATAAACAGTAACAATACAAATGCTATGTAGTCTTAACATGGTGATGTTTAAAACTTCTTTATCTCGGTGACAATTTTTGTCGACTTGTATGATATCTCAACTTCAGGAAGATTGAGGATAGCATCAATGACATTATCCTCATTAAGTTTGATGCTCTTGCTGCTTCCAACCTGAAATGCCATTTTGACAATGTCATCAAACATGGTGACTGTTATTGACTCATTATCAGTGGTAATAAGACATTGGAGATGGCAATTAGTTCCACAGTTCATCTATTTTTACTTCATATTACAGTTTTCGCACTTGACAATTGCTGAGTCATCTGCCTGTATTTTCTTGTGACACTTAATGCAAGATATGTATTGGTTGAAATTTGATATGCCTTGAATTTCTCCTACAACTGTAGCGGTGGTGAAACTGTCAGGCAGTTTGGCCAGAACTCCATCAAATGGACTGCATAACACAATGGAACAATCTTGTGGAGGAGGAGTATTCACATATATTTCGCTAGAATCTTTTCTCACTTTGATATTGATGAAGTTGTATGTTTCACCCTTGGTTACTTCATTAGTGAAATTCTCCCAAAGCACAATCTTTATTGATAAGTATGGGTCCACTAAGAAGCCCTCTCTTTTCCTCTTAGGTCCGTATCTTGTTCCAATCACCTTAACTCCTGAGAGTTGAACAATCTTGGCCTTTATAGTTATCACCTGTCTGTCATTTACAGGTGACAATGATGAAATGTTTTGAACAGGTGGCATTTTCTCTTTTAACACTCTCAAAAATATGTACATAATACACAGCATTAAATTTCCACTACTTGGCAAAATTTTAAATCGTATGTTTAAATAGACTCAATGCGAGACTGGAACCAAACACTAACTCATAGATGTAACCCTTAAGGTAAAGTGACAAAGTATTGTGCACTAATTGTCACAACCAATATTACCATTTGCAAGGAACCATTAACTACAATTAATTTTATTTCATGCCATTTGAAACATATATAAATGGGCACAACCTGCAAAACGTTTGCAGTTAACAGTTGCTTGCAAATGGTAGTTACTAAACACTCCTGGTCTTATTTGTACAGTACCTGTAGTCTAATTAATATGTCTTGACTTAATTGTCATCTTCGTCATTACTTTCTTCTTCGGCATCATCTTCCGTTGTTGTCACATTGTATAGCAAGTTTTTCTTATGCCTCTTCAGCCATTCTTTGAATTTACCTTCATCAAGATCATACAGTGGATCAGATGACACATCTGGGAATGAATTGTGCTTTCTGTTGCTCTCACATGTCATAACCGCACCCAATATTCTGTTTAACCGATTGTTATAACCCCAGTGGGCCCATAAACCTTTCCTATCGACGGTTTATCGTAAAAACAAAGCAGTGGCGAACACTACAACACAAAACAACACAACAAATAAGAACAAATATAAGGAAATGAGGACAATAAGTTTCAATTTATACTATGTCAATAAATTGTTGTTAATGAGATATGTTAAGAAAACTAATCCATTTATAATCGAACTACTTACTCATGGGAGTTGTCACAGTGCTCGCTATACAAATGTTGCGGGTCGAGCAAACGCGCGCAAAAAAACGAACAAACAAACAAACAAACAAACAAACAAACAAACAAACAAACAAGCAAACAAACAAACAAACAGACAAACAGACAAACAAACAAACAAACAAACAAACAAACAAACAAACAAACAAACAAACAAACAAACAAACAAACAAACAAACAAACAAACAAACAAACAAACAAACAAACAAACAAACAAACAAACAAACAAACAAACAAACAAACAAACAAACAAACAAACAAACAAACAAACAAACAAACAAACAAACAAACAAACAAACAAACAAACAAACAAACAAACAAACAAACAAACAAACAAACAAACAAACAAACAAACAAACAAACAAACAAACAAACAAACAAACAAACAAACAAACAAACAAACAAACAAACAAACAAACAAACAAACAAACAAACAAACAAACAAACAAACAAACAAACAAACAAACAAACAAACAAACAAACAAACAAACAAACAAACAAACAAACAAACAAACAAACAAACAAACAAACAAACAAACAAACAAACAAACAAACAAACAAACAAACAAACAAACAAACCAAAAATCCATTTGGAATCAATGATAAATAATTATATATGTATATATATAGGAGTAATACTCTGGAGGAAAGTCGCATATCAAGTAAAAAAAATTATGTTCGTTGCGTTTGCTTTGCTTTGCTTTGCTTGCGAGGTGACTGACACTACCATGAACCGTTCTATTACACAAGAGCTCAAGGTGCAGGTCCGAACAATGAACAACACAACCTTTATCAAAAAAGATAAGCAAAAAACTCGTACTAAAGGCTCTAACCCAATGAAAACTAACAAATCTAGATATCTTTCACGTGCATGAATACAATGACCTACTCTTTCTGTACCAAATAACCAATACCGGAGCATAGATTTTTCATTCTCTCTTGTGCCGGCAATCTGTAAAGATCGACGACAAGCTGTAAGCGAGTTCAACCAAGTCAGTTTACTTTGTATACTGAAACGAAAAAAATTCAGCAATGCCGAAACTCCGCAACACTTCCAGAGGCCACGCATCCCGTCCGCTACCACCCAGGCAAACAACTAGAGTGAGAAACGCTCGCCTGCGTGTCGAAACCGACCAGTCAACTACGAAGACCTTACTCTACTGCTCACACAAAAGAATCTGGCCATCACCAGTCCTCGATCGGCCTTACTCCAACGACTTCAGAGTTCCCAAGGCACAACCGTCAATAACCAACCACCACCACCAAGTGCGGTAATTGACGCCGAGTCACCGACCTCTGCCGTTACCGTGCAAGGTACACCTACCCAATTGTCCCGAGAGTCGTTGCAATTACTAGCGCAAGAACTTGCGCCAATTCTACGGGAAACCCTTCAACCCACCGCCGTCCGGCCCATCCATGATGACACCAGTCTGACCAGCATCCAACCATCCAACGTCACTCAATCTTTAGACCTTGGAGACACTCTACAAGTAGCGTCCTTGCTTTCCTCAACGCCAAACCTCTACCAGCCACCAAGTCACGCCATGCCGCCGCAACCAGAAGTCCCGAGCATATCAAAGAAGCTAGAAGATCAAATTGTGAACGGTGAGTACATTGATTTTTCTTGTCTTCTTCACGGCTATTCAGACCGCCCCAGTTTCGGACCGGTGCGGTTTACGGTAGAAGGTGAGGGTAGCGTTTCAATACCTCTCCCTGGTTTTGGTCCCCCTAGTCAGAAGCAAAAGATCGACAGTGCCGATAAATGGCTTACAGCCTTTGGTGTTGACGCATGTATAATTGTATCTAAATTTCCTCATAAGGCCACCCAAATCTTTGCGTATCAACGGATAATACGGGAGGCATCGCAAAAGTTTAAAGGTCTTGCTTTGGTATGCCTACGACATTGAATTTCGAAAACTAGCCGCAAAAACTCCGTCTTTGAATTGGGGGGAACGCCACATCCAACTGTGGCTAGATAAGTTTACAGGTCTTGCTCGCACTCTATGCTTCGTGTGTGGTAGTGCAGATCATATTTCTGACACGTGCTCTTTCCTCTCCAAGGCCATCAAATCAAACCAAGGGATTTGGTAGACGATCCTACTGCTAAATCTTCAACAGGAGCATACCATGCGCCTCTTCTCCATGTCCCTTCGAGCACCAATGCAATCGCCCCTCGTGTGGAGAATACCATGGGGGCTTCACACACGATACCCCCCGTGAATCCACTCGTCGAACTGATGAATCGTCGCATCGAAGAAAACAAAAGTAAAGAATTCCTTGCAACAGTTAATCCTTCTACACCTATTGATTTTGTTTTGTTAGAGTCTATGCTGCAGAACCACCCTGACCCTATTTTTGTTCAGAAGCTTTGCGCCGGGATGAGAGATGGTTTTAAAATCGGCTATTCTGGGCCCCGTCACCCCGTTTTCTGTAAAATGTTAAGCACTGCTAATCAAATGAAGGAAATACTTGATATCAACATTTTAGATGAAGTTAAACGCGGCCATACAATAGGTCCATTTACTCAACCACCATTTCCGAACATGAAAATCTATCCTCTTGGCCTTGTTCTCAAGAAAAATTCTCAAAAATGGCGAACCATCTTCCATTTGTCTTATCTCAAAACCTCTGAAACTAGTGTTAATGCTCTAATTTCTCCCGAAGATTTTTCTCTTCAGTACGTCCGTATCGATGACGCAATCAATCTTGTCCTTCGTCTAGGCCATCATTGTTACATGGCTAAAACCGATATACAATCTGCCTTCCGCAACATACCGGTTCACCCTGAGGACTGGGAACTCTTAGGTATGCAATGGAGAGGCCTCTATTTCTTTGATAAAGTACTCCCATTTGGCCTACGTAGTGCGCCATTTATCTTTAACATGCTTTCGGACGCCCTGGAGTGGATTCTTAAAAACAAACTTCAGGTAAAAAATGTACTCCATATCCTCGACGACTTTTTCGTTGCTGAAACTTACCCACGTTCGAACTGTCTAACCTCGTTAAGTAAGCTTCTTTGGCTATTTACGGAACTCAACGTTCCTATAGCACCCGGAAAAACGTACGCACCTTCTCCGGTACTCGAATTTCTCGGGATTACTCTGGATTCCATACGAATGGAAGCCCGCCTGCCAGACGAAAAACTGACCGCGTTAGGCTAGCAGTTACCATTTGGAAAAAGCAAAAAATTTGCCGCCTAATTGAGCTTCAATCCCTCATTGGTACACTGCAATTTGCGTGTCGGGTAATTGCACCAGGTCGCACATTTTTACGCCAGATGATAGCATTAACGTGTGGCGTCATTAAACCTTTTCATTTTATAACGCTTTATCAAGACCTTCTAATGTGGCAAACCTTCTTAACAAATCGGAATGGGGTCAGCCTTTTCTCGATGTCATACCGTCCCCCTCGCCATCTCTCAACCTGTTCACGGACGCTTCAGGAAAAATAGGCTACACGGGGGTTATCTCAATGGCCAATGGTTCCAAGGCCGTTGGCTGCCCGAACATGTCCTTGATAAATCAAAAGGAATTTCGATTGAATGGCAGGAACGTTTTCCTATTTATCTCGCTTGTTCCATCTGGGGCCCACGTTGGGCACAGAAACGCATCTTATTTCTTTGCGACAATGAGTCAGTCGTTCAAATTTTGAACTCAAAATCATCAAAAATTGCCAGGATTATGGACCTGGTCCGACCTATTGTTTTGGCAACCCTCAGATTTAATTTTACTTTCACGGCAAAACATATTGCAGGTTTGATAATGGCATCGCTGATGCCCTATCTCGTTTTCAGATGAACCGTTTCAAGAAGCTATTTCCGTTGGCCTCTCCTCGACCTTGTGCCATCCCATCATCAATGATCCATGTTTGACTGACCGTGTACATCGGTTAATTGAACATTCCTGGGCTCCTTCCACAAGGCAAACATATTATGTGGGTATAAAACAATTTATATCACTCTGTCTCTACCAGGGTATTGACGTTTACTGGAACAATCCCTTAAAGGTCTGAAATGCCTCAAAGGAGAGAAAAAGAGAGATCGATGTCCTATTACCGTCCAGGTTATGCAATCGTTATACTCGGAACTAAATCCTGATTTCACTAACAATATTGATAGTGTTATGTTATGTTATGTTATGGGCAGCATTCACGCTGGCCTTCTTTGGTTTTCTGCATTGCAGCGAATTTACATGCAATTCTCCATTCCAACCATCTTAAAGATATAGTATTCCACCCCAATGTCTCTAGTCCCGAACACTTTGACGTTCTGACCAAGCGCTCCAAAACAGATCCGTTTCGTACTGGCTGTCTCCTGACTATCAGTAAAACCACCAATACATTGTGTCCCGTTCGAGCCTCGTTACTCGGCTACAATTCATGGGCAGGGAAGTGCTGTCTGTCGGACAACCCTTCACCACGTGAAGCCTCGGATTGGGTCATTCAGGACTAGCACCTTACTAATAGCGGGTCACCTGGCTGGCTAGTACTTTTTCTGACTGACCTGCCCAGAGAGTTCTCGCTATCTGGGACCTAGGCAGGGATCTAGTCCCTAGAGTCTAGGATTTAAAATACTTCCCTGCCCCAATTGTTGCCACAAAATCTTTTTCTTTTCTTTTCCGATTTTATTCCGCCAATCTTGGTCAGCAATAGATAAAGATCATTAAGTTTCAATTTATACTATGTCAATAAATTGTTGTTAATGAGATAAGTTAAGAAAACTAATCCACTTATAATCGAACGACTCATGGGGGTTGTCACAGTGGTCGCTATACAAATGTTGCGGGTCGAGCAAACGCGCGCAAAAAAACCCAAACAAACCAAAAATCCATTTGGAATCAATGATAAATAATTATATATATATATATATATATATATATATATGAGTAATACTCTGGAGGAAAGTCGCATATCAGGTAAACAAATTTATGTTCGTTGGATTTGCTTTGCTTGCGAGGTGACTGACACTACGATGAACCGTTCTATTACACAAGAGCTCAAGGTGCAGGTCGAACAATGAACAACATAACCTTTATCAAAAAAGATAAGCAACCAAAGGTCGAAATTGACCAACAGTTAAGCATGTGAAAAAATCGTGCTAAAGGCTCTAACCCAATGAAAACTAACAAATCTAGATATGTTTCACGTGCATGAATACAGTGACCTACTCTTTCTGTCCAAATAACCAGTACCGGAGCATAGATTTCTCATTCTCTCTTGTGCCGTCAATCTGTAAAGATCGACGACAAACTGTAAGCGAGTTCAACCAAGTCAGTTGACTTGGTATACTGAAACAAAAAACCCCACCCACCTCCCATGTACATCATGAAAATGTCATAAACGATATGTTATTGTAATTATAATTGTATTAATGAATGTAATAACTCAATAAAACTGGGCAGGGAAGTGCTCTGTCGGACAACCATTCACCACGTGAAGCCCCCGACTGGGTCATTCAGGACTAGCACCTTACTAATAGCGGGTCGCCTGGCCGGCTAGTACTTTTCCTGACTGACCTGCCCAGAGAGTTCTCGCTATCTGGGACCTAGGCAGGGATCTAGTCCGTAGAGTCTAGGATTTAAAATGCTTCCCTGCCTCAATTGTTGCCACAAAATCTTTTTCTTTTCTTTTCCGATTTTATACCGCCAATCTTGGTCAGCAATAGATAAAGATCATTAATAATAATAATAATAATAATAATAATAATAATAATAATAATAATAATAATAATAATAATAATAATAATAGATAGATAGGTAATTGAATGTAATGAAAATTTAAATATTTAAATTCACTGAAATAGTAATTTTGCCTCTGAACATGTAATTAGTAACACAACAAAACGTTACGTCTAAATAAATATTTTGAATAATATAAAGGTTGGCCGGTTTATAACCCGTATATAAACCGCAGTACATCAAAGAAAACCGATTTGATCATATTGTAATTACATTTATAGATCGTTTTCATCTGACGTCACGGTGGCCATATTGGTGTACCGAAACAATGACCGAAACAATGAAATGGCGGCCATATTGGTGTACCATCTTTATCCAATGGGAATTTCGCTCTATTCTTATTCAAAAATTTCGTATTGTTTCACCATCCCAATGGGGCCACCGATCACGTGAGTGAAAATGACCCATAGATTCTGTAGGCTAATGTTTTACGTCATTATGTGCGTCATTAAGCTGTATGCGTCATTAAGCTATTATGCTAATAAAGTGAGTACCAGAAGTATGAGTCATCGATTATTTACAACATCTACACTAGAAATCTCGACGTGTTCTTAGCGTGTTTTTAGAATACGCCAGCGTGTATTTAAAACATGTTGACGTGTTGGAAAAATGCTATAACACTCCAGCGTGTTCTGATTTTGCGGATCCTGGTTGCTAAACCATATCCGCTATGTCATGAGCGCGGTTGTGTGTGTGTGTGTGTGTGTGTGTGTGTGTGTGTAGCGTGTGTGTGTAGCGTGTGTGTGTACGAATGTTTTCATCAATCACGTGATCAACGCAAATGACCAATAGCGGATTCGAATCAGCATACTTCAGAAGTCTTATTTGTATGTCCGAAGGGTTTACGAACGTGTACCAGAACAACGAATGGAAGATAGAAAGTTGAGTTTTGTTTCAGGTAATGAACATTTGCGCGCTATCACAAAACGCCAAGAAATATATGACAAGTCGACAGCTAACAGTGGGCTACTGGTGTGTCGGTATAAATTTGAATGGTTTTGAGAATTTTTGTGGATTGTCTGGTTTCGGAACAATATGTATTTCAGCATTTTAGTACATTTTTATGTATGTATGTACTGTTGTTTTATAAATACAAGCGCGCAGTGACTGCATATTTACATGCAATGCTTTCTCGTGTTCATCTCAGAATCACCCAATCAAACCATACAAGGTGTTTATACTCTAATAATTCCAGAACGCGTTTCGACTTTGTCGCCTAAACGACAAGCTTTCCAAGGACGAAGAAACAGTGTGAGCGCTTGCTTGGCTTCGGATTAAAGATCTTTCTGAAATCTGAATACCCTTCTAACTATTAAATGTTTGAAGTGTTTATACGTTAGGCGAGAGTGCTTGGCACTGTTTATGTTACATGTAGACGTATAGATAGATAGATAGATAGATAGATAGATAGATAGATAGATAGATAGATAGATAGATAGATAGATAGATAGATAGATAGATAGATAGATAGATAGATAGATAGATAGATAGATAGATAGATAGATAGATAGATAGATAGATAGATAGATAGATAGATAGATAGATAGATAGATAGATAGATAGATAGATAGATAGATAGATAGATAGATAGATAGATAGATAGATAGATAGATAGATAGATAGATAGATAGATAGATAGATAGATAGATAGATAGATAGATAGATAGATAGATAGATAGATAGATAGATAGATAGATAGATAGATAGATAGATAGATAGATAGATAGATAGATAGATAGATAGATAGATAGATAGATAGATAGATAGATAGATAGATAGATAGATAGATAGATAGATAGATAGATAGATAGATAGTCTTTATTAAAAAACACTTTGCAGTTTACAGAACTGAATTGCGTGTTACTAAAATTACAAAAATTTAGTGGCTAATACTATATATACATATGCATAGGAATGTCAAAAATTTTAGCTAAAATTTTGAATACAAGCTGGGATAAACGTATTTAAGAATCTATTTGTCTTAATCTTTGGAAGTTGGAAAACGCGGCGATTTCTGAGATTATGTTCCATGGAACATCGCTCTGGCAGAAGAGGTGACAGCTTGTGCTGAGGATCATTGGTGGCTTGGTGGAACAACTTTCGACAAGCGTCCTGACGACGATCCCTAAGGGAGGTAAGGCCGCTTTTCTGCAATCGTTCATCGTAAGTAAAACCTGGAAAGATTATTGATGTCACTCTCCTCTGAACTCGCTCCAAGTCAGCGCTAAGTTAATCCGGTAACGCGAAGTGGAAAGCTTCGCAATCATACTCCAGAACAGGTCTTATACATGTGCTATAGAAACTAATTATATCCTTAAATGGTACTTTTGCTCGTTTGAGTTGTATAATAAAGAAAATGCGTTTATTTGCCTTCTTTATGATTTCAGCAACATGCTTGTTCCATTTCAAATTATCGCTAATTGTTACACCTAATATTTTGGCATGTGGCACTAGTTCGAGGTTTCCAGAAGCTGTATGTACACTTGGAAAGGGAGATCTCAACTTCTTAAACTGGATCAATAGTTCCTTACACTTCGGGACTTGGAGTTGGAATTTGTTCAGCGACGTCCAAGCCTCTAACTCGTCTACTCCTCACTGAATTGCGCCGTTACTGTTCTTTGGTATTATTTCAGCAACCGTTGTATCGTCTATGTATTTCCAATCTTGAAACTCAGCGAGACTCAGATCATTTATCATTAAGATAAAGAGCCAGGGGCCCAACTCTGTTCCTTGAGGAACACCGGAAGGAACGTTCCCCCATTCGGAGAAACAGTCTTTTGATAGGTTAACACGCTGTTCCCTAGATGTTAAAAAATCTATAAGCCAATTGAAGACATGTTGTGGAATAGAGAGCTGTCGAATTTTGCCCACCAGAATCTTATGATCGATCAAATCGAAAGCTTTGCGGTAGTCAAACAGAAGAAAACGTACGGACGCGCCAGTCCCATCGGTGGCATGAGCCCAAGTATGCAGCATGTTAATAATGGCTTGAGTTGCTGACGATTTCGGGATTCCTCCAAATTGCGAGGGGTTTATTATTTCCAACACGGCGGGAGCAACGTATCTTTCGACTACAAAATCTTCAGCTAGCTTTGAGAGGATTGGAGTAAGTGAAATTGGGCGAAGATGCTTATTTATGTCTCGAATTGGTTTATCTTTCGGAATAGGTGTAACATTCGCCTTTTTCCAAGCGCTTGGTAGTTTTTGCTCGTGGTAAGACGTGTTGAGCACCTCGGAGATCGGACTCGCTAGGATTTCTGCGTATTCTTTTAGGACCCAAGTTGGGATGCAGTCTGGACCACATGCTTTAGAGGGATTCAGAGCCTTGAGCTTATGGAATGTTGACAAAGGTGTGGTTATGTTTGCATGTCGGGTGTCAAGTGAGACTGGTGGTGGGTCAACTTCAAGATCCATCTCGTTGAGGGCACAAAATTCTTTCATTGGTTCAAGGAAGGCATCATTGATTAAATTTGCTAATTCTGTCGGTAGAAGATTATCGGTGTTTTCGATTTGAAGCTGGGAGAAAATATTTGTTGTACTCGAGATGGAATTCATTCCGCAAATCCGTTTCACCTCTCTCCACCACTCCTTTGGTTTCGCCTGTTTCAGGTGATTTACTTTCGAGGCATAGAATCTGCTACGACAAGCTTTCCTAACTTTATTTACTTTATTACGATAAAATTTAAAGCTGATGGTATTTCCTGAGGAGAAGGATTGCTGTCGTCGCTTAATCAGACGTTTAAGATCATCGTTGATCCATGGGGCGTCGTTACAGTGAACAGAACTGCTTTCTCAGGCATGACGTAGTTTAAACCAGAGATAATAGTTTCGATAAAGAAATTATTCTTTTCTTCGACTGTAATGTCCGTAGCAAGAACGCTCCAATCGATCTGACTGAGGTATCTACCAAAGATTTGTTTACGTGATGGTCGGGTATCTCTTTTATATATCAGTTTCTTTCTATTTGGTCTGGGTTTTCTTTGTTTAGGATAAAGAGTTATGGTGCAATGGTCAGAAAATCGAAAAGATGGTTGCGACACAGCGGCATTGACCGGGTAAAAGGAGTGTAAGTTGGTTAACACGAGATCGAGCGTATTCGTCCCACGAGTGGGTAAATGCACAAGTTGTTTGAGTTGAAATTGACGGGAAATGGTTTTAATATCTAGGTGATTGAAATCTCCCACAAGGATAATGCCACAACCGGGGAAAAGGCCTTCAATAGTTGTCAAAGTTTGTGATAGGTATTCTAACATAATGTTATCATTTGCACTGGGCGGGTGATAGATAGTGGCAGCAATAATACAAGGAATTCCTCTTGGTAGTCGAGCAGGCCTAGTTTGTACCCAAAGTACTTCTAAGCTAGGATCTTTAAAGTGGTGAAGGATATTAAATTTAATACATTCATTCATTCAAATAAAGGCAAACGCCCCCGTGTTCGCCTAAGCTGCGATCCCGTCTCTGAATATTATATCCTGATAGTGCGATTTGATTATCTCCCACTGACTCTCTTAGCCATGTTTCTGTTATAAAAATAAAATCTGGGTTGTGCTGAAAAACGAAATGACGAATTTCGTCGATCTTTGGAGTAAGAGACATGACATTCGATAGGAGTATACTAGGTACGAATTCTTTACTAGATGTAGCGTACGAACTTTGATTGTTTGTTGAATAAGTGGTTTGCAAAGGAATATTTAATAAGTTGCTTCGAGTAGCTGAGCGTTTAAAAACCTGCTTGCCACAGTTCCTTTGGAATGGAGAGACAATTGTAGAAATGTATTTCTCAACTTCGGGTCTACGTTGATAACCACCACGACATCCTCTTTTACTAGCGATGAGATCAGAAGATTTAAGTTTTTGCCAAATATTATTAGGAAGCGGTTGAGTAAGCGGACCGTGACTTGGTGCACATTTGTGATTCCAAACTTTCCACGTTTTTCGCAGCGATAGCAGCATATTTCTTGAGTAAGACATCACTCTTTAAAATAATAAGCACGAGGCTGGGCGAAACCAATATTATAAAAACGTTTATCCACAGGAAAAAACATATAAAAAGATATTTAAGTCAGAGCTTTAAACTAAGCAGCCATACCAGGCGCTAATTACATGCTAACACGAGATCGAGCGTATTCGTCGTTGAACATTGATTTATTGAGACGCATCAATGCATATGTTACCAGAGTCTAAAACAGAGACATATAAAACATAAGAATATCATATTCTTTAACAATGCGATTAGCGTCCGCGTTTCCTGTTTTTGTCGATTTACCCAACCGTGAATTCAAACATTTTAGTATTAGGGGTTAGAGATTTCCAGATTGGGGTTAATCGTTAAAAATTAACGATTATTGTTATTACTATAAGTGAGACGTAAGAGTACATGTTGAAGAGAAAAAGAAGGCAGAAGGGTGTAGTGAATTTATAACGTTTTTGCTCAGACAAGAGTGTTAAACCGTTCGAATCAACAGTTCTGAAACCTGAATAGCCTTTGAATTAATGTTTGAAGTGTTAACATGACAAGCGCTGGGCCGAGATGTTTAACTATAATTCACAAGCAGAAATTTTCAGGCTGTTCTTTGCACCGGCTCTAATGCTTTAATTCGAATGTACGTGTTGCATGATCACATGCTTATTGTGTTGAGTTCTAACATTACACTCAAGCGAAATTAAAGCGATATAAGTATCATATTTTTTAATGCGATTATAGGGACCGCGTTTCATGTTTTAACTGTCTCAAGTGTACTGTTGACATGCTAGGCCCTCGGCCAAGAGATTGTCTGTGTATACGCAGAAATCAACTGTTCTTGGTACTGCTTGAGTTACATGTAGGCGTATAAAATACTTATTCAAAAAGCGCGTTGATAATTCTTGAGACAAATCAATTCATGTGTTACCAGAGTCTAACGTAGTAAAGATCAGAACGAAAGCGATATATTATCACATTCTTTTAACAATGCGATTAGCGATCAGGTTTCCTGTTTTTCCCAATTTATCTATAAAATTGCCATTTTAAGATTAGAGTTAAGATTAGGGTTGGGGGCGGGCTTGGGTTAGGGATTGGGTCGGAGTTTAAGTAAGGGCTAGAGTTAAGCATTATTGTTGAGTTATTAATAAGGGCATTTAAAAATTAATAATTATTGTCGATTCTAGATTATACGTGAGAGCGTATGCTGATATGTCGCAAGATTATCAAGCATTTTCAGTATGTTGTAGTGAGCAATTTACGTTGTTGAATCATTATCTGTAGGCCAAATAAATACCAGTATCCGCATGTACGCATTGCGTACCTATTTTTTGAGATGTGTTGTAGGAACACGTCTAAAGAGAAGCGAGTGTGTCAGAACAACACGTCAAGTTTTACAATACGTCATCAAAAGTCAAGAACACGTCAAGTCGAATATGTGTTGTAACAGGAGAAAAACACGCTTGTGTGTTAAATGAGACTACGGCAAAAATAGCACGTCAAATTATCGATACTGAAGAAAACACTACCGTGTTTATTGAAAAAAAATATCCAAGCAGTATAGCATTTTTTATAAAAACACGCCTGTGTGTTAAATGAGTCTCGCATGCCCTATCGTGTTGTTTGTTGAAGAAAGATATCATGCAGTAGCATTTTTTTATAAAAACATGGCTGGTGTGTTAAATGGCACATTCAGCCTTCCCTGGCGAAAATATATATATAGAAACCACAAAACTCTATTATTGATTATTAGTACTGATTATTATAAGTTTGAACTGCACAATGATACTGAATAATATCACAGAATACAGTTCATATTATTTTATGGTCATTCCATGCAGGTTTGACATTTACGACAAATTTTCATTAGATTATTATTAAGCATTGTAATTTTAAATATACAGTATTGCAAATTAAATTTTTGTATGCTGTGATACAGTATCTACAGTAGTCACATTAGTATACTTGTGTTATCACGCAATTATTATCTTATACCTGTACCTTCATAAACACACATGTACTGTAGTCCTATTTTGGAATTAGAAATGGTAATATGGAAGTTTTGTCCTAAATTTATTATCTTAAATATTCCTGGGTATAAGGATTGCTAGAAAGATTTATGTACATGATTGTATGTACTGTACCATGTTCATGTATGTACCATGTTCCTGTATGTACCAGCATGTATATGTATATGTATATGTATGTACCATCTACATGACATTTGTATATGTATGTACCATGTATATGTATATTTATGTACCATATACATATGGACCATGTACCCATATGTAGTTTTGTCTAGTATGTACCGTGTATATGTAAGCCCTAATTAACGTACATAATTTAATGATAAAATCCTATTTACAGGTACAGTCAGTGGTACTGTGTGCTCTTTGAAAGACGTGTATTGTACTGTATTATCTTATATCGTCTGTTAAATGACTCACTTGAAGGCAATTACATTATGAAAGCTGTCTAAGTTGGATTGTTATCTTTACTGTTGTAGGTGATTCACAGTGATTACTGACCAGATTGATTCAATTTGTCATCACGAGAGTTCACATGGCTGCGATCAATAGCCGAATAATCCTTAGCTTCCAACCCAGAAAGACTGCTTCCCTGAATATTTCCATTCAACCAGTTAATTATAAACAGGCCAAGATCATCTCTATGGCATGCCATAGGAGCTACTTTATTTCATAAGGCACAACTCCTTTCAAAAGAATGTGCATTACATCATGTGGCATGCATTGACATATGTCAAAGAATCTGGCTTGGTGGAGTATTGCTTAAATAATTTGTCCCCCAGAACTTGGACCAATAGGACCGAGTTCCTGGTGTTAATGATGCATCAGTAACATCCATTGTATGCCTCACATGTTGCTGTAGTTTTCTTTCCTGGCAATCATTATGTGTCAACTACATAATAGACAACATAAAAAATTACTACAATTACAGTTTAGCTTATGTCAAAAATTAATATTTCTACAACAAGGCCAACAAGATAGAGAAAGTTAAATGCTTGAAAGTTGGGTTATTGTATGTCCATTGTGACTACAAAGCACTGAGAAGCATTTTAGACCAGTACTCTTTTACAGTAGCATTCTCTCAATTAATACAGCTTACAATAATTAGTTTACTACTAACTTTACTATTATCTTACATAATGTTACAACCAGACTAGTTTGCATGATGCCAGTTATTAATTCCAAAATACAACCAGAAGTCATTAAAAAAATTAAATATTTTTCTAATACTATATACGTAATTAATTCGAGATGAATTTTGAAGTGATTTCTGTTTTAATTTTAATGACCATATAAAGAACTGAAATCAAATTTTGGTATTATTCTTTTTTGGCTATTAAAATGTCTTTTTGAAATAAGCCCCAGGTCAAACAACGTACTTTACATGAGATGAACTAAATTCTGCAAATTGCATTTCATGACCAGACCAATATTTCACCCAATTAAGTTTGACTGATTGTATTTGGATTTATCTGGGTCAAACTTCGTTCTTTTCATTAGTTGAACCATAGACAATCCAGAAGACAGGGACTAGAAACGCCACTGATTTCGCGCGTGAAATCCGTGATACGGTCTGTGCATTATTTTTGCGGGCTCGTTTAATACCAAAATAATAAAATATGGCGGATGTGGTCAACTGGGATGAGATATTGGAGAGAAGACAGTGAGAGCGAGGGTGAAAACTCAAGTAGCGAAGACGGAGAAATAACAGAAAATGAAGGAAACGTTTTCATGTGCTCATTTTTTGTCTTGAATTAAAAATCTAATAAATTATATTTTTATGTATACCTTTTATTTCTCAATTTTAGATGGAAAACAAACGTACAAGTAAAAAGAAAGCAAAGTCTCTGGGTACAAATTATCATAGGTAGTAATTTAAGAGATAATACCTCTTCACTCCTATTAACTGACTTGTGTAGCAGATCTTACAATCCAGAAGACAAACGTTGTCTTCTGGATTGTCTGTGAACAGATAAACTACAGTAAGCTTATGTTTGAAAAGAAAGTGAGTATTTCATTTGTATAAATGCAGTACAGTATATGTATAAATTATTTTGTATTAACTACAGATATATGGAATAAACTATGAATTGTAGTCTGTGGTGTTAATACTTTTGTACGATTTTAGTACTGTTAAGGCTGTTAAATATCTTACTTTAAGTATAGTCACACATGTAGTATATTAAGTTGTTCAAACATGCACAGATCAAACAATACAGTACATAAAAATACAGAGAATACAGAGATTCCTCACACCAGTGATACAAAATACTCGATCACCAACTTATATAATGATGGTGAACAGTTATTGGTGGAAACACTTATTGAAATAATATCTGATCCCTTTAACAAAATTAAAGGATCCCAACATGGTCCTAAAATAGTTTCATCTGCTGAATGTATACTACAAAATATAGAAGACTATGTGATGTGAAAATGCTTCACATCATATTAGCTAAACTATGGGAAGCAGCAACAGCAGGGGATTTAAAGTAGTTACCTACCAATCAGCGTGAAACATTTGGCAAGCTTTTCATGTCCTCTGTTCAGATCCTGATTTTGTCAGAAAATTTGAGGTTTACCTTCATCCGGCACTATTTCAGCAACCTAGTACCAAGCTTTTCATTCAATCTGTGCTTCGCAAATTGTTTTGAACCACTCGAGAAATGGTGCCAACAATGCTGAACCCGGGGCCCAGGAAACCCTGACTAGTAGTTCCAGATACTGCATCAGCCTTCTAAGCATGCATGTATCACGTGCCTCTGTTCAACAGTGCCTGATTCTTTAATCGCTGGTGTGTGACACTTCACGTGTGCCATGCGTGACCAGATAGCCACAATGAACTGGGGGGTTGGAGCCACATAAACAACATACAGCTAGTTTTAATATTATTTATTGCATAAATCCCATTAATAACAGCACTGTGTAGCAATAAGATACAAGAATGCATAGATAAAGTCAGTAAATAGATGTACACAGTACTAAATTTGGATGGTCACAATCCCCAGTGGGCCAGGGTATCTCGGGCTGGCAATCATTACACCACCACGCTAGCAAGTTGCCAAGGCCTGGCAGACCAGTCTGGTGCTGGCACAAATTATTTTCATTGTTGTCTATAAATGATGCCAGAATGTTTCAGTTCTCATTTGGATTCCATTTTCTTCAACTTGAACCTTTTTTTGACTGCATAGCCTTTTCTATATGGCATCTAAACAGTTTGTTGAGATAGACCTTCTTACATTCTACAAGTATAAACTCAGATATCATAAGAAACTTTATTATTATATGATCAAATACTACACACAATCAATAGACATTTCTGGTAAATTGAAAACTATACAGGTATTAAAGGGGCAACAGTTTCGTAGATAATTCTTTTCTTATTCTAAATATAAAAATACAAAGTCCTGAAATTCTTTCAAATGTTAGTTACAGGGTTCCAATTGAGAGCATCCTTCGACAACAAAAATGGCGACTTTGTTGTAGTCGTGAACACTATACGCACAATCAATGGGAGTTTCTGGTTAATAGAAAACTAAACAGATAATAAAGAAGCGACAGTTTCGTTGATAATTATTTTCTTATTCTAAATATTTAATTCCAAAGTCCTAAAACTCTTTCAAATTTTAGTTACAGGGTTCCTTTTGAGAGCATACTTCGACAACAAAAATGGCGACTTCATTGTAGTCGTGAACACTATACGCACAATCAATGGGAGTTTCTGGTTAATAGAAAACTAAACAGATAATAAAGAAGCGACAGTTTCGTTGATAATTATTTTCTTATTCCAAATATTTAATTCCAAAATCCTAAAACTCTTTCAAATTTTAGTTACAGGGTTCCTTTTGAGACCACAACAATGGCGACTTTCTTGTACTCGTGTACGTAGTGGACTAGATTGACAATTTGAAACTGCTTTAATTTCATAAATATCCCATCAGAGATTCTAAATATCCAAAGGAGAGGGCTACTGAGAGTCTGAGTTTACAGTTACAGGGTTCCAAAGAGCTCTACCTAACTAGCGTGATTTTTACGTGCGCCATTTTGACACAAAGAGCAAAACAAGACGAGAATTATAACCACTATTTACTGTAAAAATAAACATTTAAAAACGTACATACCTTGAAAATGTATCTCTGTTGACAGGTAAACTTCAAAAATCTCTATAGAAAGTATCTTCTTCGAATAAGTTTGCATAAACCGCATATGTTTACTATCGTTTTTGTTCTGGTTTAAAGCCGGTTGCCTTGACAACCGATGATTGTTACGTGCTGAAAATCATATCACGGATGTCACGAAAGGAGTCACGCGAAATCAGTGGCGTTTCTAGTCCCTGTCTTCTGGATTGTCTATGGTTGAACTAAACGCATATTTAAATTTAATATCATGATAATGCGGAAGTTAGTATGAGAGTGTGTGTAGTCAATAGTACCCAAATTCGGTTTACGCGATTACGTTTGACCCAAACTGTTGAACTTAATTTAGGTCGACACAAAATGGAAATTTAGTTCATCTCAAGTAAAGTACGTCATTTGACCTACGCCTAAGAATATTTAAATATCAGACTCAAAAAGGTTCTTGTTCTAGTGAGCCAAAAAATTCGAAATTTCAGCTTGAGGTTTTTGTACTGTAGGTGGAGGATAAATTTTTAATGTGTATGTGATCATTAAATACAAATTAATCTATCTAAAAATGAATACTGATTAGATTAAAGTATTGATTAATTAAGCTTTACCTTTGATGTCATTTCATTTTGATCATTAGTTTTGAAGCAGTAGCACGTTCTACACATCCGCATTGCTCCACCAACACTAGCCAACAGGCTATCTCTGGAGGTGGGGCGTAAAGGGAGAAGGAGAGCCTGTAGACAAACTATTGAAGCCGTCATTCCACCCACTTGTCAAAAATCTGCAATCGGTTTATACTTCCATTGAGAAAATGTCAGCACAAACTACGATAGAAGAGCGGATTTTATTGACTTTCATGCCTATTTATAAATTCTACTCTTCGTAAAGTTTATGAGGTTCTTAGAATCTTAGCTAAACTTTTCGAAATATTAACTTTCGATTAAACACTTACCAATGCTCACTCGGGCTCACCCCTATTTTAATATTATGAATCATTCAATCAGTGATTGGACCAATCAGAGCATGATACCAGCTTCTGGTAGTTCAACGGCGGCTTCAATAGTTTGTCTACAGGCTCTTTGAGAGCTGTTCACAGGCTACACGAACACCTTCTTTGAACCCACCAACATAGTTTGCTGCTGCTGTGGCCCAAAAATGCCATCAGTGCTCCTCGAAATGTTTGAATGCCATGGAATGTTTGAAGCTGAAGCTGGACACCATCCTTAAAAGAAATAAAAATAAGTTTTCATATACATGTAAAAGGATTAAAAAAGGTTAGATAAAATTAAATTAGTAATAGATAAATACCGAGGACACGCAGTGTCCGATGGCTTTATATCGCATAAATCCCGACATTCGAGGGATTTATCTGACTTAATTTATTATTGAGGTTTTCCAGCAAAGTTTTGTCTTTTTTTCTATCATGGACAAAGATTTTCCAAGTTGTTTTTTTCATTTCTTTTCTAATTAGTATTCAAGGGCTTTATGCGATATAAAGCCCTCGAAAGAACAAAGAAAACTGACTCAATATTAAATTAAATATGAATAAATTAATACCGGATGGGTATATAAATTAAATTAATTTATTATTGAGTCGGTTTTCTTTGTTCTTTCGAGGGCTTTATATTGCATAAAGCCCTTGAATAATAATTAGAAACGAAATGAAGAAAAAATCCCAAGGAAAATCTTTGTCCAAGGGGGAAACAAAGACAAAACTTTGGAAAACCTCCTCAATAATAAATTAAGTCAGATAAATCCCTCGAACGTCGGGATGTATGCGATATAAAGCCCTCGGGCGCTGCGTGGGAAAGGCCCTGGCATCGGCTGGTCACAGCCATATATATATATATACAGGAAGCATAGCTATAGATTGCTGACAAGGCCCTTACGTCAGGCCCAACATGGGTAATCCAAGATGGTGGCTCAACTGGCCAAAAGCTCAAGTGACCACAATTGAACAAGCCATTTAGCGCTAGTATTTGTGCAAACTAATGCTTCGAATGAATAGAAATAGACAATAGATCACAGAATAATGCATTTTCGAGAGTTTAACCGGTAATGACAGCCTTCAAACAGCTATAACGACGAAATGTCCTTATCCACTCAATCGACCTATCCAAAATTAGCGCGTTTAAAACAAAATTTCTCGACTATTTTTCGATCATACTAATGATTAGGATTACCTCGAATGGCTCGAAGTTGTTTCGATGCGTAATTTGTTGTGAGAGACGGAAAAAAGTGACTTCTGTTCTAGTCATTTGAGATTTGAAGTTATCACTAGTTTCCATCTGCCAAATTGACATGGCTTCTTTTTGCAGACTATTAACCTTGCTCTTAATCCTAAAATTTATCGTACCCCTAACACTGAACTTTACAGCTAACCCAAACCGGCTAAGAGATAATCCTACTAATCTTAGAAGAATGGGAGGGGGGGACATGTCAGTGTGGTTGATAGCAACTATAGACATAGACTGCCGGTCATGGCGGTTGTGAGATTTGTCGCGCTGTTATTGGTGTTGTTTTGGGCTGGCTTCAAGGGTATGGACAATCAGGCTCGTAGTAAGTCAAACGTTCTTTTGGGCGATGAAATCGAAGTCTACAATAGCGATCTTCATCATTATTTGAGAAAATGTCTCGCCAACGACTCATTGCACATGTGGAACCCGCAGTCACCGCAATCGTTTGGCAGTGAAATGGGAATTTAAGTCAAGTCAAGTCAATTTTATTTGCCACAAGCATTACATTGGACCACGATAGAGCATGGTGAACGTTTTCAAATTGGTACGGCCCGAGGACGATAATTATTTGCTGATCTAGTATTATAACTATGTATCTGATTGCTGCATAGAAATAAATTACGAAATACTGATGGTAAAATTTTCTTATAATAGCAGTACATGAATCGGGCGATATACAGTGAATTTACTTGAAAAATATCTAATATGCCTAATTTCGCAAACAAGGCTGCTGTGTATAATATATAGTACAGCGAAACACGTGTCTGTAGATTGAACTATATATATATATATATATATATATATATATACACTAGGCACACGTGTTTTCGGAGCTCCGTGTTAATAAGTTTAAAAACCTTAAAGAACTTATCCATTGCATACTTATACCAAGACTTTTGATGTTCTTTTTTTGCTAAGGGATACTGCAGCATATTTTGGAGCCTTTGACAACATTTTAATGAATTTTTGTCCTTGAGGCAAGATCGATCTATCAATATGGCGACCAAAAGTGAAGGTGCTAGAACGCGTTCGAAGTCAAAATCATTGGAATACGACATAGCTGTTGGTGTTAAAGACGAAGTCGAATCTTTCTTGAAATCCGAAGTATTTAAGGAGATTGTACAGAGCGCTGTAAGAGAAGCAGTGAACGTGTGCATTGAGCGACATGTTCAACCGTTGAGTAAGATGGTTGCTAGTTTAGAAGAAACCGTCGCCAAACTCGGAGAAGAAGTGGGCAGGTTGGCCATAAAAGCAAACGACAACGAACAGTATTCGCGACGGCACAACATTAGAGTATCAGGGTTTCCCGAAGAGAAAGGTGAGGACTGTACAGATAAAATAATTAAACTTCGCCATGAACACCTTGCGGAATCTTATCTTACCAGTGAGGTTATCCACAGGGCCCATCATGTGGGAAAATCAAGGACGGATGGAAAATCAAGAGCGCGATAATCGTACGGTTTAAATCGCACAGAGACAAGGTTTGGTTGATGAAAGCTAGGAAGGAATTGAAGGGCACGCCTTATTTCATCAACGATGATCTTACCAGAGTAAACCAGAAAATTTATTATACAGCTCATACTGGTTGTCTAAACGTGTCTTCAGTATGGACAACAGATGGGAGAATCTTCGTTAAACGCCAATCTGATGATAAAAAGTTCCAAATAATCCAGCATTCTGACTTCAATGACTATGGGTTATTTGAACAAAATTATCTTAATCTAGCTGAACCTTTTTGTTCTTTATTAAAACAAACGATTCCTTGCAGCATCTGGACTAAAAATCTTTATAATTATTTAGTGCTCCTATGCTGCATTATTGATTTATTGTTTTAATTCTAATGACATTTGTCTTGTGTCATCTGTTTTGTTTATGTTCTTTTATAAAGTGTACTACGAATCCGCCGCAGCATGAGGTAAGAAGCAAGAATTTTGTTATTGTAGTTTGGTATGGGGGTTAGTCTTGATGAGTGTAGAGCAGCGATCGGGTTGTTTAACTGTTTAAAAATTTCGATTTCGATTTTTCGTTCTGTTTTAAACCGATTTGTCTCTATTGTAGGTGTTTTATTGATTGTCATATTTATTGTCTATATTAACATTATTCTGTCCAATGACGTTGAACTGGAGCTGGGACCGTCTACCTCTTCTACTTATTTTAAATTTGGCCATTTAAATGTTAGAAGTTTGAATATTGACGAAAAGTTTGATGAATTGTCTTTTCTTCTTAAAGAAAATAATTTCCATGTTTTTGCCTTGACTGAAACGTGGCTTAATGATTGCATAAACAGTGATAATTTTTGGATTCCTGGTTACAATCCTATTGTTCGTCTTGACAGAGATGGAAGAATAGGAGGTGGTGTTGCCTTTTTTATCGCCGACTCCCTTGTGGTTAAGCATAGACAAGACTTAGAATTGACTGGTTTTGAGTTATTGTGGGTTGAATTTCGTATAAGGGAATGTGATTTCCTTTGTGGTGCGTGTTATAGGCCTCCGGATAATGATAATGCATCTTTGTCTTTTTTCTTTAATAGTTTTCAGCAATCGCTTGATAAAATACGACTATTGGCGAAAAAATTCAAAGTTGTTATACTCGGTGACTTCAATGCGCATTATAATGAGCAATTTCCTTGTGAGAGTACTGAAGTCGGAATGCAGTTGCATGGATTTTTGGAAGGTAATGACCTTGTGCAACTAATTTCTGATCCAGCTCGCGTTACTCAGCGAAGTTCGACAATCTTAGATCTACTGATAACTAATTGCTCACGAGATTTTGCTAACACCGGCATTTTTAGTCCACCATCAAATTGCGACCATTCAATTATTTTTACTGAAATGAATATTTATTTCCATAGATCTCTCTCTTTTAAAAGGGATGTATGGAATTTTAATAATGTTGACGCCTTGAACTTGAATAGAGAACTTATGCAAGTGAATTGGAATTATTTTTTAGAAAATGAGACTGATATAGATGTAGTTTATGAAAATTGGTATAAGCAATTTCGCTATACAATTGAGAAATACATCCCATTGAAATCTGTGACTATAAGAGTTAAAGATAAACCATGGATGAATAGTCAAATTCGTTTGTTGATTAGAAGGCGCAACCGATATCTTCGTCTGCATAATACGAAACCTACGCTTAATTCATGGGAGCACTATCGTAGGCAACGTAATCAAACAATATATTTAATTAGAGATGCAAAGAGCTCTTATTATGAAAAACTTAATAAAGATCTGAGTGACCTCTCCATTAACAACAAAAAGTGGTGGGCAATTGCAAAACGTATTTACGGTGATGGTAAACCCTCTGCCATTCCAACAATTGTAGGTTTCGGTAACGGATCCTAAAGAAAAAGCTTGTATTTTTAATGATTATTTTATTGCTCAAACTGAACTGGATGGAGCTAACAATACCCCCCCCCCCCCCCCAGAGTTGTTACCGTTTCAGACATCTAAATTTCTTTCGGAAATTGTTGCAACTACTCAGGAAGTTCTAATTTTGATGACCAGCACTGATAAATTGAAAGCATGTGGTCACGACGGCATAGGTAATAAAATAATTAACCTCTGCTGTGATGGTTTCCATATGTTTTTTACCAGTTTTATAAACTTAGCTTTCAAGTTGGGAAAATATCCGTCCCAGTGGAAATTAGCAAATGTCATTCCTTTATACAAAAAGGAAAACCGTCAATTTAAGGTAAACTATTGCCCAGTCTCGTTGTTGCCCTTGCTCTCAAAAATTTGCGAAAAAATAGCATTTATTCCTCTTTATAATTTTCTTTTGGATATTGTTTTTTTATACAAATATCAATCTGGATTTTAGACCTGGTGATTCTACTGTCAACCAATTGATATATATTGTTCATCAAATTTATTTAGCTTTTGAAGAAGGGAACGAAGTGCGTGTAGTTTTTTTGGACATAAGTAAAGCCTTCGACAGGGTGTGGCACGCAGGTTTGATTTGCAAACTTGAGGCACTCGGTGTCAGGGATCCTTTGTTAAAGTGGTTTGAAAGTTATCTTAAAAACAGAAAACAGCGTGTTGTTATTGAGGGTCAATCATCTGAATGGAGGGGAGTCAAGTCAGGTGTACCGCAAGGGTCAGTTCTTGGCCCGTTGTTATTTTTGGTATATATAAATGATATTACAGTTGGTCTTGATTCCCACCCATTCATCTATGCTGATGATACAATGCTTTTTTAGACTGTTGAGAATAAGGATGTTTCTGCAGATCATCTAAATAATGATTTGTTGAAAATTTCTGAATGGTCGAATAAGTGGCTTGTCACCATGAATCCTTCCAAATCTCGTAGCATGGTGTTTTCTCTGAAACATAATAAATCTATTCATCCCGCTTTGTTTCTTGCTGGTTTATATCCAGAGGAGGTAGAATCCCATACTCACCTTGGACTTACGTTCCAAGCTAACATGTCTTGGTGGAGTAATGCACAAAATATTTTTGAAAAAGCTTCGAAACGATTAAACATGCTAAAACCATTAAAATATAGAGTTAACAGGTCTACCTTGGCTTGTTTATACAAGAGTTTAATTAGACCTTTAATGGAATATGGAGATATAATTTGGGATAACTGTAGTGATGGCGAATCACAATTATTGGAGAGCATTCAATATGAATCTGCCAAAGTTGTGACCGGCGCCATTAAGGGTACAAGTGCTAGAGCTTTGAGGAATGAGCTTGCCTGGGAGGATCTTAGTACCAGGAGAAAAATGCAAGTAGATAACCTCCCCCCCCCCCCCCCCCACTATAGCGGCACAAAGGGATGCCGCCTCATTAAATATTCGGTGTGATGCACGGTATGATGCACGGTATGATACACGGTATGATGCATGGTGTGATGCATGGTGTGATGCACGAAATTAATTAGCGCGTATGTGAATGGTGATATAAACCCAACGTTGTCGTGCAATGGAGTTCCATTGGATTGCTCTATCGCTTGTTTGGATATTTTTTATTGGCTTATTTTAAGATAAGATGTGTACATTTTATATAGTGCTGTTATGCTGCTCGTTATGTGTTTATATATTTTATCTGACTCTAATAATACGCGTTTTGTTTCTTTAACAGCAATGGATCTTGTTGATGTGATCAAAGGATGTACAACCATCAGGGAAATTGAGGCGCTTGAGTGGCTGTTTAATTTCAACGAAAGGCAAAAGGAAGCGGCTTTCAACCAGCGCGTTGTGATCTTGTCGAATGAATTGGAGCGAGATTTGGAGGTTGAGAGACGCGGGATATGTCCTGATATGTTCACTGGTTGGTCGACTGAAGAACGCGCCTTGTTCAACGCCGACTGGAACGACGATTCCTTCATCAACGATCTACCATCAACCCCTGAAGTTATGCCCGAGTGGCTCAACGCCGAATGGGACGATTCTTTCATCGACGATCTACCACCAACGCCTGAAGTAATGCCCGAGGCTACACAGACCGGAGAAGGAAGCCGTAAACGACCCGCGGAGGTAAATGATGGAGCATCAACAAGTAAGAAATCTAAAACTGTTCCGTTATTTACTGTTAAGTCTGTTAAGCAAGTAAGGGTGAAGAAGTTTAAGACCACGGGCCTTGATTACCAAGTTCAATTCCATGATTTACGAGTTCGGGGTTTACCTGATGTTCTGAGGCTTCTACATCAAGTGTTCGATGGTTTGCTAGATCGTGTCACCCACGACGTTGCTATGCATGATCAAGTTCGGTTTATTATGCATTCGCCTCAACTTGAATATCCCATTTCATTACCGTTCATGTCTCGCGAAAGATTGACCGCTGAAAGAATCTTAGCCGAAGTCGAAAGAGTCATTCAGTCAAACGATACTTTTACAATAGATGATTCGATTACTGTTAACATTATCCATGTTGAGATGCCGAACGGAGGAACTAGAAAAAAGCAAACTATCGCCAATCTAGAGAAATACCTAACTAACAAAAGAGCCATCGTCTGCATTCAAAACAAAGATAATTTATGTCTTGCAAGAGCCATTGTCGTAGCGAAAGCCAAAGTCGACAACGCTGAGCGCTACAGTTCTATTAAAGACTGTCGAAGAGCTTTCCAAGGTGACCTTGCCCAAGAATTGCATGAGAAGGCCAATGTGCCATTAGGACAATGTGGTATCGAAGAAGTTAAGAAGTTTTAAGCGTATTTGACCAATTACCAAATTAACATTGTTTCAAAGGAACATTTGAATACCATAATTTATTCTGGTCCGGAAACATCCAAACGTATCTATCTCTACGCCCACGATAATCACTACGATGTGATTTCAAGCATGCCAGCGTTTGTCGCTCGCAAGAAGTACTGCCACGTGTGTAAGAAAGGTTATGATAAGATTGAAGACCATCTTTGCGGTGACACGTGTAAACTTTGTTACACACAAAACTGTCCGATCACGAGTTGGGTTCATTGCGAAGATTGTAAAACCGTTTCTTTAAAAGCCAAGAATGTTTTGATCGACATAAAACGTCCCGAGGCGAAAAGAGCAAACGAACTCCCTCAGAACCATAACTGTGGCCTTGTTCGGTGTACAGTATGTATGAAATACGCAGATGTTGAGGACCATCAAAATGCTACATTCAACCCGTAAAGCAAAGAAAAACCGATTCAGGAACTCAATCTGATACAAATTTATTCGATGATGAGGTGGCCGTAGGTGGAGAACAAGTTACTGAAAGCGGCTACAACCAGTTATTATTCTTTGACTTTGAATGTACACAAGAAGGTGGCGATCACGTGCCAAATCTATGCGTTGTACACAATGAAAGCGGTCAAGAGTGGGTGTTCTGTGGTCCAAATACACGCGATGAATTTTTTCGAATGGCTTTTCCAAGAGCAACACGCCGGCAGTATAGTGATGGCTCATAATTTTCAAGGCTATGATGGTTATTTCATTTTACAATATCTACATAAGAATGGCTTGGTACCAGAAGTCATCATGCGTGGGGCGAAGATTTTAACACTTAACGTGCCAGCGTTAAAGATTAAGTTCGTCGACTCATTATGTTTTATTCCGATGAGACTTGCAAGTTTTCCGAAAACATTCGGTCTAACTGAGCTTACCAAAGGTTACTTTCCACATTATTTTAACATTGACGCCAACCAGAGTTACGTGGGCCCTATTCCCGCCGCAAAGTATTACGATCCAGACGGAATGAGTCCTGATGATAGAACCAAGTTTTATGAATGGTATAACCCTATGGAAGCTAGCGATTACGTTTTTAACTTTCAAGAAGAAATTCTAAACTATTGCCGTTCGGACGTCGATATCCTCCGACGTTGTTGTCTTGAGTTCCGTGAACTATTTCGCTTGGTTACCGATATCGATCCATTCCAGAAATGTTTGACGATAGCTTCAGCATGCAATTTGGTGTTCCGTAAGAACTTCCTTCAAGATAATACGATTGCCGTTATCCCTCCACATGGCTACAGACCACACGACAAACAATCAGTGATTGCCTTAAAATGGCTCGCGTACACCGCACAGTCCAACAGTATCTCCATCCGTCATGCGCGTAATTCTGGCGAGCAACGCATAGGGAAATATCGAATCGATGGTTATCATGCTGAGAGCAAAACGTGTTACGAATTGCAGGGTTGTTTCTGGCATGGCTGTATTAGGTGTTATTCCCGAGATACAATAAATGCCGTCAGCCAACAAACCATGCAAGATTTACACCAGCGAACCCTAGAGAAGACGCGCTACCTCCGAGCGCGGGGTTATAATATCGTCGAAATGTGGGAGTGTGACTTGAGACGTCAAGTCGAGGGTGATCCTGAAATAAAAGCCTATTTCGATAGTTTCGAAATCGCAGAGCCTCTTGAACCCCGGCAAGCATTGTATGGTGGGAGAACGAATGCCTCCAAATTATTTCACGAGTGCCGAGAAAACGAGAAGATACATTACGTTGACTTTACCAGTCTTTATCCGTGGACCAATAAGTATTGCACCTATCCCGTTGGTCATCCTGAGATTATAACGGAGAACTTTGGAGACATTTCGCAGTACTTCGGTTTAGTGAAATGCACAATACTGCCTCCACGTCGTCTTCTACATCCAGTACTTCCGTATAGAGCTCATGGTAAGCTCATGTTTTCGCTGTGCCGGACTTGTACCGATAATCTTCAACAAACGCCATGTAATCACACCGATCAAGAACGCGCCTTTCAGGGTACCTGGGTAACCCTCGAAGTACAGAAAGCGTTAGAGAAGGGTTATCGTTTATTAAACATCCATGAGGTGTGGCATTTTCCCCAAACCAGTGATGAACTTTTTACTGACTACATTGACACATTTTTAAAGATTAAACAGGAATCTAGTGGTTTTCCAGAGGGGTGTGACACTGAGGAGAAGAAGCAGCATTACATCGATGAATACTTCCGAAAAGAGGGCATTCGTATGGATCAGAGCAAGATTGAGAAGAACCCAGGTCTACGAGCGTTATCGAAGCTCATGTTGAATTCGTTTTGGAGTGAGTATTTTTATGGTTAAACGGCTGAAAAGAGGGAACAAAATTATTTATATTATGTATGTTTTTATTAAGTCTTCCAGGCAAGTTTGCCCAGAAGCCCAACATGACCAAAGTAAAGCTAGTTTCCAATCCCGAAGAATACTTTGACATGTTAACCTCTGATGAAATTGAAGTTACCGATGCATCATTCGTTAGCGACGACGTCGCGGAACTCCGCTACGAGAACAAAGAAAACTTCGTGGAGACCAACTCAAGGACTAACGTGGTGATTGCCGCCTTCACGACAGCTCATGCACGATTAAAGCTCTACAGCGTTTTGGAGGCGTTGGAAGAACGAGTGTTCTATTACGATACGGATTCTGTGATATACACGAGCAAGCCAGGGGAATCGGACCCAGAGACAGGTGTTTACCTTGGAGAACTGACCGATGAACTTGATGGAGACTACATTACAACGTTTGTATCTGGGGGACCAAAAAATTATGCATACAAACTGAGTAGTGGTAAAAAGTGTTGTAAAATAAGGGGAATCACGTTAAATTATAAGACTTTAGAAACGTTGAATTTCAATGTTATGTGCGATATGGTGTATGTTAATGCTATATGTGACATAGTAGACCCATTTAAAGTATCGGTAAATATTCCATTTAAAATTACGAGAGACACGAACACCAAGCGAGTGATTACTAAGCAACAAAGTAAAGACTATAGGATAGTTTACGACAAACGCGTTATTGTAGATTATTTTGATACAGTTCCTTATGGATTTTAATTTAGCTTAATGTGTGTTTGTAAATAATTTTCAACTTTTGTGTGTGCTTGTAAATAAGAAAATGAATAATATATCTTTTATTAACACTACTGGTTGTCTTATTTTGAAGAAAAATGATTGCCAGGTGTGGCATTCGAACCCACGTCTTCTGGGACTTTAAACCCCCAGCGCCTTAACCATTCGGCCACCCTCGCGTCTACATATAGAGTTGTTAATTTTCTCTTTATAAAATGAGTCTTTGAACGTTAACTCGTGGCTAAACTTATTGAGCACTTAATCGCTGCTGCTAATAGGTTTTAAATTGAATCATTACATATGAGAACACTGATTGAGCGTTAATTTTATACACGGCTAAACTTACTGATCACTTAATCGCTGCCGCTAATAGGTTTTAAATTGAATCATTACATATGAGAACACTGATTGAGCGTTAATTTTATACACGGCTAAACTTACTGATCACTTAATCGCTACCGCTAATACGAAATGATATAAACCAAATTCATTGATTTTGTATGCAGGATTAAAAAATAATAATAAATAAAAATTATTTGAGTGTTTCGATTGAGTGTTTCGTGAGTTTTTCTTTTGAAATTTTTAGGTGGTTCTTAAAAGAACCGTTTGTTGTTTTTGTTTGTCATTCCACGTGGCGGCTACTTAACCATTGGCCAAATGCTTCCACTTCGACTTTGGCGCAGTGGTGGTAGGCGTTAGGCACCATGTGATTACCACAGGTCTCCAACCACACCATCGCGCCAAATAACTTCTCCACTTTCGGGCAACCAAAATCCTCTAGATTGACAGAGGGAATCTGTAGTTCCACCAACAGGTCACGTTCAGAAGTGCCACCTTTGTATGCCAGAGTTGATCCTTTATCCACTTTTACGTAGTTGTAAAAATCTACAACTACATCTGGTAATTCCTTAAGCGGGATGGCTTTGACACCAGGTGGTACGCCCCAGGGAAGCTTGTGAATTGCTTTTTTAAGGAAAACACAGTGTCTCTTATCGCGTTCTTCGAGTTCGCCCCACTTGAGGTCAATGTCAAAAAAAAAAGACCACGCTTCGTCCTCTCCGACTTTCAAAACTCCCAACTCTTTGCAAAAGAATTTCTTCTTTATTTTAAAACCGTCCATGTCGATAATACCGCTGATTCTGTCCATGATGGAGTGAGGTATTGTCTGGTATGATTCACACTGAACTGAACGCTCTTTATAAACTCTAGCATCTTAAGGCTTCAGACAATGGCATTTATTTATTTATTTTTTTTGTGTGTGATTTTAAAATTAGTGAGGGGTGTCGAGAGGTATTACAATAGCATGCATCACACCGTGCGTCACGTAATGTGTTCTGGGAGACAATAACAATTATCGATAATTTTTTTTTTGTGAGCATTCAATTCTTTTATTTTCTATTTGAAATAAATAACGAAATAGCGGTACGGATAGCTACATTTCAGTTCTCACTGCAAACGAAGGACAAGTTATGGAGAAAACAAAAACGAGAATGACTGACTCGGAGAAAAGACGACGACATCGGAGAAAAAACAGAGAAACCCGTGAAAACTACGACGATCTGATCGATTTTTTAATACGCCGCCACCCCCATGTCTTAGAAGAGTACATGTATTCTAAGTTACAACGACAGGATGAGCGACAAGAACCATCGAATGATAACTTGGTCGACCTAACCATTTCCGAGTTTCCGGACGTTCTTGACGACGTGGTAGAACAAACACCACAACCAGGTGAGCGACAAGAACCATCGAATGATAACTTGGTCGACCTAACCATTTCCGAGTTTCCGGACGTTCTTGACGACATGGTAGAACAAACACCACAACCAGGTGAGCGACAAGAACCATCGAATGATAACTTGGTCGACCTAACTATTTCCGAGTTTCTGGACGTTCTTGTCAACATGGTAGAACAAACACCACAACCAGATGAACAACCAGAGTACATGGAACAACCGGCCCCATTTACGTTTCATCTGTTTGGACAGAACGTCGATGGTAACGCTGATCAAGAACCACAAGTTCCACTGTAACAACAGTTTGATGCACCATCAGAATGTTCGGGGGATTCATTTTATCAGTTTGGTCGAAATGTCGACGGCACCCAGTCGCAATCCCAAAATGACGTGTCGGATATCCTACAGGAATTTTTTTCAACAAAACGACCAAACCACGGAGAACATGAAGATCTCTGGCTCAACGAATGGTCGAGTGATCTTTGTAAATAGCTGTAATTAATTCTCAAAATATATATTTTTTATTATCATGAACGCTTTCGATTGTTTGAATGGAACACCATTCCGTACGGTTTTTAATGTGTTTGTAAATATAGTTCGTGTTTTCCTATTCATTACTGCACTTTTTCACGTGTTTGTGTGTTTGTAAATAATGTTGACTTTTGTGTGCTTGTAAATAGGAAACTGAAATTATATATTTTATTAACACTATCTTATGTCTATTATTGTGTATGTGGAGGGGGTAATCCATGGTGTTTGTAGGGTCAATGAGGGTATCAGGTGATTGGGGGGGGGGGTGGATGTGTCCAGGGGAAGATTGGGGGTGATTGGGCGTGTACAGGGGGTGATTGGTGGGTGTCCGGGGCTGATTAGGGGAGGCGGGTGTGTATGGGGATAAAAGGGGGCAATCGGGACACCGGGACCAATATTAGTCCCCCGGGGACACATTTTCATAGTTAATATTAATTATCGGGACACCGGGACATATATTAGTCCCCGCGGGACACATTTAAAGCAATGCATTTTCTGAAAATGTTCGGTTAGAGCTGTGCCTCGAAAGCGTAAGGATTGTCCGATTGGCAGAAAGAAAAGCTTGCTCAAATTATCAAATGATTTGGCTGATACGCACCAAATGTCCTCAGAAGATAGACAATCTCATCTCATTCGTGCTAAAGCTACTCCTTTAGACCTAGACGGTGTTTTAAAAGAATTGCATAGGCTGATCGGAAACACTAACAATACTAAGAGGCAAATGGTATAAATAAGATTTCACAAGATCGCTCTGCTCATTTTAGCCATGTACTCCATACAGTTAGCACATCCATTTGGGCTCTTGGTCTCTGGAGGTACTAAGACAGGCAAGACAACGTTTGTCAAACAATTGTTAGCCAACGCCAAAATCATGATTGATCCACCTCCGGAAAACATCATGTATTTTTATTCCGAATATCAGGACACGTTTGCCGAAATCGAATTAGTAGTACCCAGTATTCAATTTGTCCAAGGTATACCCGATTCTATGCTAGATTCCATTAATCCTGAGACGCGAAATTTGTACATTATCGATGATATGATGGGTGAAAAAGATGCCATTATCGCTAAACTCTTCACAAAAAAATCGCACCATGGGAATCTCAGCGTAATTTATATCGTGCAGAATTTGTTTCATCAAAGCAAAGATCACCGTACCATTTCTCTCAATGCAAGTTACTTAGTGCTTGCGAAAAATGTTCGAGATGCGAGCCAAGTGACTCATCTGGCTAAACAGTTGTATCCTAGCAACACTAAATTTTTTCAGCAAGCCTACCAAATGGCAACCAAAGAGCCGTATTCCTACTTATTTGTCGATCTCACTCCGACCTGTCCCGATGAAATTCGACTAAGGTCCGGGATCTTTCCGACAGATACACACTACGTGTACCAGCCCAGAGTATAAAAGGAGCTGTTCAATGACATTGCGATCATTTGACAATGTCTGCTTGTATAAGAAGGAACTGCGACGTTTTAAAAGTATTGGCAAAGTGTAAACCAGAACTACGACAAGCGATCATAAAAGCTGCCGACGACGATTTATTAGAAGCCATTCGACAGTGTCTTTTGAACGTGTGGTGTGAAACAGTTAAGATTACTTCGAAAACAGCAAGGAAACTATCCCCTTATAACGATCATATCAAGTTTGTTGCTGATAAACGTAATCCAGTAACAAAAAGAAAGAAAGTTATTCTACAAGAAGGTGAAGGTTTTCTACCGTTTCTCTTAGTTCCTATACTTGAACAATTGGCAAGTTTTTTAACCAAATAATGGAACACGTCAGGAGATTGGTGCTAGTTCCAGAACACATGACAGATCGAAAGAAACCCTTGGTTACTCCGTTAACAGCGCAGGTGAATGAACTAGATTCAGAAATGCAAAATATTCTTAAACGTCAAGATATAACACAAGACGAGAAAGTGAAAATGTACGATTAGTCGCTTCAACGTTATCTGAATTATTACGATAAAAGAATGAGTAGACCTGCACGTGTAAGCGTCATACCGACCACGACACCCACAGCTGATGATAAACCTGAAGAACCAGCGAATACAGAAAAGACTGCTGAAACAGATCCCCCCGAGCTGCCCGAAGAGATAGAAACTGACATTTTAGAAAGTGTACCTGTAACCATGAAATCAAGAGCCCGATAGTTGGTTAAGAAACTTAAAGCGAATAAAGAACTCATAGGATGGACTGACCAAGGACAGATGGTGTTTAAAGAACGACCTATTCTGGGTACAAATGTTGTTGACTTGGTCAACGATTCTCTACGTCAACGAAAGAATTTCAACCCTGCTGGATGGCAGCTTTTCGCAAAAGCATTAGGAAACATGAATGTTCCGAAGGCATTATCAGAAATGAAAATCGTTTGAGTATGGTACGGGAATATAAGACTAAAGATCTTTCAGACACCACCCCCCTGACGTCACAGGTAGCCCCAGCAACATCAAAAAGAACAAAACGAAGAGACAAAAACATACATCCATATAAATGGGTTAAATAAATTTATTCCTTGTAAAGCTTTGATATTACAATAAAAGAGTTGTTCACAACATTATATTTGTCTTTATATCTTTATATCTTATTACACAAAATAATATTTATGCATAAAGTCGCGAACTAGCATATCATTCCATTCTTTATCATTAGTAAACATGCCAACAATTGTTGACATGGGTATATTTCTACATCGATGTAAAGCATAAAATAAACAATATTGTCCATACACGCCAGATCCTAATGGCTGTAAAGTCTGCTCATTCCTAGTAAAACTGCTAGTATGATCTCGTAAAAACGTTTCAAAGCTTTTGCTATAAAATCCGGGTTCTTGTCCGTACGAGTCCATAAATTCCCCTTGTCCATCTGAAGTGAGATAAATTGCTACCCAATGCGTACCAGGTCCATTACTAGAATCCACATTCAAAATAAAACCTCTAGGTCTTTCCGAAATCTGACTTGGTAGACGATCCGATGGTAACACATATTTAAATACGGTCTTGGTAAATGGATCACTTTTCAGAACGTTCAGGATTTGTAGATTGTTCATCTTAACTGCTAAAGTCGCATAGAACGTTTCGGTTGGCGTCAATTTCGATAAGACTTTGAAATTCCCCAAGCACCACGATATTTATAGCTTTGCGGCGGGAATAGGGCCCACGTAACTCTGGTTGGCGTCAATGTTAAAATAATGTGGAAAGTAACCTTTGGTAAGCTCAGTTAGACCGAATGTTTTCGGAAAACTTGCAAGTCTCATCGGAATAAAACATAATGAGTCGACGAACTTAATCTTTAACGCTGGCACGTTAAGTGTTAAAATCTTCGCCCCACGCATGATGACTTCTGGTACCAAGCCATTCTTATGTAGATATTGTAAAATGAAATAACCATCATAGCCTTGAAAATTATGAGCCATCACTATACTGCCGGCGTGTTGCTCTTGGAAAAGCCATTCGCAAAATTCATCGCGTGTATTTGGACCACGGAACACCCACTCTTGACCGCTTTCATTGTGTACAACGCATAGATTTGGCACGTGATCGCCACCTTCTTGTGTACATTCAAAGTCAAAGAATAATAACTGGTTGTAGTCGCTTTCAGTAACTTGTTCTCCGCCTACGGCCGCCTCATGATCGAATAAATTTGTAACAGATTGAGTTCCCGAATCGGTTTTTCTTTGCTTTACGGGTTGAATGTAGCATTTTGATGGTCCTCAACATCTACGTATTTCATACATACTGTACACCGAACAAGGCCACAGTTATGGTTCTGAGGGAGTTCGTTTGCTCTTTTCACCACATGATTACAATGTTTACATTTCACGGCAGACGCACAAATCGATCGCTTTTCGCCTCGGGACGTTTTACGTCGATCAAAACATTCTTGGCTTTTAAAGAAGCGGTTACAATCTTCGCAATGAACCCAACTCGTGATCGGACAGTTTTGTGTGTAACAAAGTTTACACGTGTCACCGCAAAGATGGTCTTCGATCTTATCATAACCTTTCTTACACACGTGGCAGTACTTCTTGCGAGCGACAAACGCTGGCATGCTTGAAATCACATCGTAGTGATTATCGTGGGCGTAGAGATAGATACGTTTGGATGTTTCCGGACCAGAATAAATTATGGTATTCAAATGTTCCTTTGAAACAATGTTAATTTGGTAATTGGTCAAATACGCTTGAAACTTCTTAACTTCTTTGATACCACATTGCCGTAATGGCACATTGGCCTTCTCATGCAATTCTTGGGCAAGGTCACCTTGGAAAGCTCTTCGACAGTCTTTAATAGAACTGTAGCGCTCAGCGTTGTCGACTTTGGCTTTCGCTACGACAATGGCTCTTACAAGACATAAATTATCTTTGTTTTGAATGTGGATGATGGCTCTTTTGTTAGTTAGGTATTTCTCTAGATTGGCGATAGTTCGCTTTTTTCTAGTTCCTCCGTTCGGCATTTCAACATGGATAATGTTAACAGTAATCGAATCATCTAGTGTAAAAGTATCGTTTGACTGAATGACTCTTTCGACTTCGGCTAAGATTCTTTCAGCGGTCAATCTTTCGCGAGACATGAACGGTAATGAAATGGGATATTCAAGTTGAGGCGAATGCATAATAAACCGAACTTGATCATGCATAGCAACGCTGTCGGTGACACGATCTAGCAAACCATCGAACACTTGATGTAGAAGCCTCAGAACATCAGGTAAACCCCGAACTTGTAAATCATGGAATTGAACTTGGTAATCAAGGCCCGTGGTCTTAAACTTCTTCACCCTTACTTGCTTAACAGACTTAACAGTAAATAACGGAACAGTTTTAGATTTCTTACTTGTTGATGCTCCATCATTTACCTCCGCGGGTCGTTTACGGCTTCCTTCTCCGGTCTGTGTAGCCTCGGGCATTACTTCAGGCGTTGGTGGTAGATCGTCGATGAAAGAATCGTTGTCCCATTCGGCGTTGAGCCACTCGGGCATAACTTGAGGGGTTGATGGTAGATCGTTGATGAAGGAATCGTCGTTCCAGTCGGCGTTGAACAAGGCGCGTTCTTCAGTCAACCAACCAGTGAACATATCAGGACATATCCCGCGTCTCTCAACCTCCAAATCTCGCTCCAATTCATTTGACAAGATCACAACGCGCTGGTTGAAAGCCGCTTCCTTTTGCCTTTCGTCGAAATTAAACAGCCACTCAAGCGCCTCAATTTCCCCGATGGTTGTACATCCTTTGATCACATCAACAAGATCCATTGCTGTTAAAGAAACAAAACGCGTATTATTAGACTCAGATAAAATATATAAACACATAACGAGCAGCATAACAGCACTATATAAAATGTACACATCTTACCTTAAAATAAGACAATAAAAAAATATCCAAACAAGCGATAGAGACCTATCACCTGCTCAGTATCACCTTGTGATCGATGAATTGTTTTAGCAGCAGCAGGCCGCAATGGAAACTGTTTTCTGACAACTTGTGCAGTTTGGTTTCTACCAACAGCAAACTGAGTAGTAATTGCTTTTATTGGAGTCCATGTGTGTGAAATACCTTGAACATAAAGTTGTCTATTCTCATGTCTAGTCTTCTCACCAACATCAGCATGGTCAAACTGTACCCATATTATGCCTGATGGTTTATCTCTTTGGTTTAATTGTATATTTTTAATAACATTACCAGCACCATTTGTCATGCCATCTTCAGTTCGTACATTTACTCCTATTTCTGTTCTTTCACCTACCGATAATTGGAGGTTTGAAATAATTTGTTTAGTCTTCCTGGGATCACTTGGTATTTGACTGATAATTTTACCTCGGAGCTGGGCAGAGTTAGCTCCTATTACACTATCAACTGCTTTTATAGATTACTTGTCACCAGTTCCTGCATGATGGACTCTTGCATTGAACTCATTTACCTTAATATTTTGGATAAACAAATGTGGTACATCCATTGGATCGTGTGCACCATTTTCTTCAATCATTCTTTCTTTAATTTTTAAAATGTCATCTTTTGTGTGATTGCCTTCTCTTAATCCATTTAAAATTTCAGCAAACACTTTGCTCTCTCTGTCTCATAATTTCCTTAAGCTCAAACATTTTAAAGTAGTCTCACCATAGATTAGGAGCAAGAATAGCATATTCTGAATTGTCAAGCTCTTTAAATATGTATCTATCCGTCACTGGTTCCAACTGAAACAAATCTCCAATTGTAATTATGCTTACACCTCCAAAGTTTTCTTTGCTTCCCTTAATATCTTTGAGTCTGTTGTTTATCTGAACATTAAACATTGTACTGCCCACCATTGATATCTCATCAAGGAATATTAATTTTACACCACCAAGTTGACTTCTTAAGGTGTTCACTGCTTGAGTTAAGAGGTTTGTAATTCTTTAATGATTGACATGCTGGTATTGCGAGGGCACTGTGGATTGTATTTCCTTTAATATTAAAAGCAGCTTTGCCAGTCGGGGCAAGCAATAACACCTTTACTTGATGAAAGTCATCACCAGCTCTTGTATTGTAATATTTTAGTGCTTGATACAGTGCTTTAGTCAGATGTGATTTTCCAACACCAGCTCCTCCACTGAGAAAATGGTTTATCTGTTGTTTTAATCAGATGTAAAATGTGAAAGAAGAACTCTTTTTGTTCTTTGTTCAGTTTCTGTACCATTTGTCTGAAATCACAGTCCTCTAATTCATTTAATATAAGCTGTTCACTGTTTGACGCAGTAGAAGGTATTCCAATATCACTGGAAAGATCATAATTTTCATTAAAATCAGGATGCAGGTCTTGAGCACCCTCAGATTCATCTTGGCACTCAATGTTCTGTGTTCGTGGGGCAATTAAGTCATAATTATCATCATTATCATCCATGTTAATTAATTGATTTTGAATTTCATTTAAGTCTTCACTGCACATAGCATACTGTTTCATTTGCTCATCTATTAAATGTTTTACTTGAAAGAAATATTCTTGATAGGAAGAACAATTACCAATCAAGTCTGTTTGTTCATTTCGCCATGCTGTAAACAGCATGATTAGTTCACGATGTTTCTCAGAGTCTACTTCCTTATTAAAGCAAACACTTCGTATAATTGTAGCTTTTGATCTCTTCTTATTTTTTGAAGGCTCTTTTTCTTCCTCCTCCTCTTCATCGTCATTAATACCATTAAAGTTTGTTTCAATTGGAAGATCATCAATATCAAGTTCATGAGATTTTTTGACATGTGGCTTACCACATGAATCATACCATGCAGCCCAGTCAGCAAGAGATACATGCTCAAGGCTAGCAGGTCGTTTGGTATATCGCTTTACTAGACCTGTTGCATAAATTTATTCTGAATCATCTTCCATTTCGTTGTCATTCATTGGTTTTAAAAGACAAACCCTGTTTTCTGGAGGTGAGGTATTAATGAATACCACTTGACGAGATGATTTTCTCATTGTAAGTTGAAGCACAATATAAACTGCTTACTGTGCACTAATCTCAATTCAAAAACGTATTACCAATGTCTCTTACTTGTTGTTTAATAGTTGTCTAGCTTCAGCACATGCAGTTCTCAAAAGTTCACTCATGCCTTTTTGTGCTTTAGAAATGTATGACACAATGTACATTGCACATGCATAGACATCAAGGACAAATTGAATATCCATATTTGCTCGCCATGCACTAAGGCAAGCAGGGTTATAATGATTTATTCTTAATTCATTTGGCTGCCTCTTTAAAAATATGGTTGGTGCATTTAGCCCTGATCGTATAGCAAGCAAATAATTTTGCTGAGTTATATCCAATTTTATTAACAGTTCATCAAATATGATGTCTTCACCCTCTTTCAAATCATTCAAATGCTTTTTTATTGATTTCCACACATTTTTGTGCTTTTCACTGTTTTCCCCATCAACATCTAAGGGATAAAGAATTTTTGTTGACCCGCATGAGCGGCTGTGGATAATTGAAACGACATTGTGCTTTAGATTTTTTTCTGCAAGTGTGAGAATGGCGATGGACTTGTCTGTTTACAAGTTTACGTAATTCATGGTTATCAGTTGGCCTTTTACAACTAATTATTTTATCAATAAATTCTATAAATTCAATATCATTATCAACACCAAAAATTGGAGCATCTTCCAACAATATTAACATATGAATATGAGGTGAGCCTCTTTGTTGATACTCGACTCTAACCAATCAGCAATCTTCCCTGGAGGTGCCTGACTACTCATGAGAAAGTTTCGCAAAAACTGATTTACTTGATAGTCGAATAGTCTTCTCTATAAAGAGTACTGTTATTGACAAGCCAGTTAGCAGCTTGTACTACTTTGTGTGGCCGAAAATTTAATGATAAAGCTGAACTTTTATATTGCAGTTTTCTCTTTAGATTTACTTTAATGTTTCCAGTTTCATTTGGTAACCTTGGTAACATGCGAATGGTATTAGAAATATCTGCTGGTACATTGACAATATTGCCATTGATTTTGAGTTGTCTCCCTCTAGGAGCTTGCATAAGTTTTTGAAATGCTAATCTAGGAGCAAGCAATCGACAAGCAATTCATTCAGGTCAAAAAATGTTGGTTTTACTGTGAATTGCATCCCATTTATGGCAGCACAAGGTGGTACTTTATTCTTTGCTAAGCAATTATACAACATGGTCTCTTCCTACGATTTATAACAATTATAAATTACACATGCTCTTCGATTTACAGTAATGCTAAAGAGAAGGGGCTTACTTGGTCTCCCCAGTTTCCCAACATCCTAACAAAAGCGCGTAACGGTTAAAAATGGCAGATAAAGCAGCGGCGTCATTGTCAGGTATTTGAATAAATGAATAATGCATTTTGAGTAATGAATAATGTTGTTTTAAGTAGATGTAGGTGCACAATGCGTCAGTCTTTGCACAAGAGAAGATAAACGGGAATCTTAAAGTTAAACGCTCGTTAAAGTTTCCATTTATTGACTGAAATATGTCATGGGTTTTTTTTGGTTTGCCTTGATTTTATAGTTATTAAATTAATAATAAATTAATATAGAAATCGGTACTTTATTTTCATTTTTAATTTTAAGAGATGAATGCAGTATTGCGCTGTTACTGAGATGTGTAAGTAGACCAGCTCTAACGGGGACAGTCAGATTATTTCTCAATACACTTGAGCATGGACTTTATAAAAAATACATCTGTGATTCCCTGTGAATTAATCGCTTGATAGCATTAGCTTCCTGCTGTAATTTTATGAGCAGAAACTTTTCAAAAACGTTTTAATTTGTATTTACTGTACAGTATATAGTGTAATTGTATACTGTATATATATATATATATATATATATATATATATATATATATATATATATATAAAGCATGAAGTATAGTTACCTTAAAGTCTTCGCTACCAGAGGTTTCACCCTAAACGGGATCATCAGAGTCGCCTGATGATCCCGTTTAGGGTGAAACCTGTGGTAGCGAAGACTTTAAGGTAACTATACTTCATGCTTTATATTTTGCTCTATCTATATGGTATTGAGCACTCTAACATTTCGTGAACCAAAACTCAC
>CAXIUP010000299.1:50000-241104 GCA_964035015.1 Corallium rubrum | reverse complement strand
CTTCGCTTCTTTCTTGTGCTCGGCCAGCAGCTAGCAGATCTTTGAGGTTTGGGTTGTCGCGCAGAGCTCGTCTTCTTAACCGCTGCGATGAACAGCCGATGATTATTTGAGTTTTCACTTCCTTATCGACGTTGGCAAATTCACAAGTTTGGGCAAGTTGTCTGAGGCGAGTGTGGTATGCGTCGATAGTTTCTCCGTGTTGTTGTTTGGCTTGGCGAAAGTTGTATTCTTCGTAGGCAGTATTCACTTGAGGAATAAAATATGTGTTGAGAGCGTCGACTGCTTTTTGATAGTCCTTGGCTTCGCCCGTATCGGATAACGTGTCAAAAATTTCATCGACGTCTGGCCCAGCGTAGTGTAATAACAGGGCACGTTGTTGCTTTGCTTCTGTGATGTTCGTTCCGACGAGAAGTCTGTCGAATCTGGCAAGCCATTTCTTCCATCGTGGGCCAACGTTGCCGTCAAAATGGACATCAAACGGAGGAAAACTCGGCAAGGATAGATTGGAGACAGCCATAAGTCATTGAAGGCGTCTTGTTTACGATGAGCTGTGAATGTTATCTGGTCGGTCTGTTGTACCGTGTTCGCGCTTTGGAACTTCTCCAGAACTGTTTTCTCGTTTACAAACTGTTAGGTGCTCGCTTCGCTTCGGTTGGGTTTTTTTTGTTTTGTTTTTTTATCCTCGTCGCCAGAATGTAGTGTTGCGCTTCGAATAACAACACGAGACCCGTCGTGTGTGAATAATGTATTAAGTTACAAAGTGTCAGTTAGTTAAAACAAAGAGCTTGGTGTTACATTAACTTATTAGTTGGGTTAATTAGACATCTAATATGGGTGGATACTACAGAATTGTTTACCTCATATAAGGTGCACTGGGGCTCAGAATGTTAGGGCTTCTGGTACCGACCAGAAGTGAAGGAAAAAGCAAAGCTAAAACTGGAACCGTGGAGCACTTCATATTAGGTAGAAATACGAACCAAAAAAATGGTTCTAGTGCATCTATAGCGCGAAGTACTGTAGCTGAAATAAAACTTTGGAATTTTATATTTATAACAATACCTTGGTCTACCACCTGCTGTAGCTGCTGCATCTCTGCCCCTGTGATGGTTAAAATCCAGTGCTGCTAACTGGTTCCTGAGTCGATATCCAACAAATCTGAAGATGTAATAATTAATGATGTGAATAAGCATACTATTATATAGAAAACCTTAGCTAATCACACAGCTAATTTAGTTGACGACATTAGATAGTGACAAGATAAAGTGAACAAAATGATACGTACGAATAAGATTGACGCTTAGGAGCATACATCAATATATGGTTATGGAATGACTCTAGGAAACCAGTGTGCCTACATGGATTTTGAAGGAAGGTTTAAATAAGTTATATAAAAATACTTCGTACAATGCAATCAATGCTTGCACAACTGGAGTATGTATATTAATTGATTGCGGTTGGGTAGTAGACAACAGGTTTGGAATGATTGCCAACCAACACCACAACTGATAAGATCACCTCAGCTAATAGTTTCAACCTAAACAGTTAACATATAAGTACAGTATACCTAAAGTGTGTGTAATATCCCAATGTATTTAGGAATCGTTTGTCCAGGACAATCTTCGTCAAAGCTTTGTGCGTTGGGGATCCCTTCTCTAACCATGGCTTCTTTCTTTCCTCTTCATTAAGTGGATCATGGTCACACTTCCCTCCATCGGCTCCTTCTTCAATGATCCACTCATGTTCATTAACTACATGGTGCAGTATTCCAATCCATTTATCCTGTGAAAGAAATAGTAAGAATAGGAAAGATATTTTCCATTCTTCAAAAAAACCCAGAAAGTACACATATATTAGAAGAGTTGTTTTATTATTCAAGTCAGTATTTGGCATATATAATTAATGAATAACTCTTTGAATCTATGTGGCACATGATCAGGAATCTGGTCTACATATATTAGCAACGTTTATGCACTGTGATTGAAAAAATCACCCTTGCCTTTATGTTTTTGACATCTTTATCACAATGTTTGGAACAGTACCAAAAATGGTTCTGGACAGATGATCCCCACAGTGTCAGGTCCTCATTGGCTTTCGTTTTCGCTGCCTAATAATGAAGTGAAGAGGAAAACATACTTGTTCACTGTACCTACTTGTCACCTAATAAATGTCTCTCACAATCTATTTTTCTTTTTGGGAAAACTGGCAAACCAAATATCATTTACAAGCTTTGTGCAGACTCAGATGGTTTGTAAATACTGAATTTAGTTTTTTTCAAAGTCCAAAATTTAGTTTGTGCACATACAGTATGTGTTAACATTAAAAACTTACAGCATTGATCTTTTTGGCTAATGACTTGCCCCCATGCCAAACATCATTCTGATGCTTTACATCTTTGTACTTGTCATCTCTTTCTAAAAAGTCGACATATACAGTGTATATATTAGCATACTTTTTCTCGTTGCTCTACAGGGCCCTTATAATTAGAAAGGGGACCTAAATAGAGGCTAGGTGCAGGTCCCTCCCCTTGGCGAGTAAAATCGTCTGGCGTTATATAGAGGTGCACTCTAATTTGTTGTTTTACTCTGTCTGACACCAGATGATTTTACTTAATGCGCCTTATGGGTTAACAAGAGACATTGGCAGATAGTTTTGTTAACTCATTAAGGCACAAGAGTCTCCCCTTGATGAGTAAAATAGTCTGGCGTTAGACAGAGTAAAATGGTATGGGGTTAGAGTAGACAGGGTAAAATAGAGCGCATTGCACCTTAATGGGTTAATAAATGAATATATTATTTAGTTCTTTTCGTTGCATCACTGCATAGATACTTACTCATAAGTGCTGCAATTTCTAGGTGCCCATCGGTCACCACCTCTTTTACGGACATCTGGGATGCTAGTAACTTGTCTATTCCTCGTTCGAATCCAATCTTTTCCATATTGTTGCTCTTGCCAGCAGCTTCCCTAACATCGATAATGTTCATCTGGAGAACAGCACGATCATCCATATCTGCTAAACTGTATGTGCAGTATTGTGCACAATGTCCAGGCGAATCATTCCTACCGTCACCACTGAGCAGGACGTCTTTTCCATCCTCATTCCAAAGCTCCTGCTTGTGTTGTTCCCAGAACTCATTTACAGCAGGGGCAATGTACAAACTCTGGTATTGCGTAAACAGTGTTTTAGAAAAATACTGCAGCTTACAGAATTTGAACATCAACCCTACTTTTGCAAATGAGTTTCCAGAAAGCAACAAAGCAGAAGCAAGCAGGATATTCCCTGCTCGGATCTTCTCGCACGATGGTTGGGCTGCCCATCTCCCTCCTGCATGGCCAGCATTACATCCCCAGGATACAACCAGACATGTACCAACGTAACTTTTTCGGTACTCCAGCACACAATCACATTCAGGTCGTTTACAGATACTCCCATGTAATTCTGTCAGTAATGACATGAGAGTATCTGTAAATACGATACATTTCTCCATTTGGATAGCTTCCTCTGGTGTCACTTCACGCACATGAGACGTATATCCTGTGTGATCAGACGCATCTTTACCACCCTGTTCTTCAGGCTCTTCTCCATCATGACCGTCGATGTCAGTGTTGAACACTTCCTCCTCAATGGATGTTTCAGCAAGAGGCAATCTAAGAATAATTGGTAATACTGTTATTACTATACAGTAAAATTTATTACAACATTTAAAATTTATCATGTCATGAAGAAAATGTGTGAAATTTTTAACTGATTTTTCAAAAATCACCACCTATATTACTGTATATACAAATGGTCACATACTCAACACTTTCATCAATGGGTGGTAAAGCCGTTGCTTGCAGGGTCATGTCATCATCATCGTCACTTTGTGAGTCTTCCTCTTCAGCTGTCAATGTCTCTTCAGCAGAGCATGTATCCTCCCCAAGAGGATTTCGATCGGATCTAGAAAGTAAATCGAACATAAAAAATATACCAGGCTTTTGTGATTATAACTTGTAATTTTATACCTGCTTTTAGAGTTTTAGACAATGTATTCCAATCATAAATTTTCCAAATACATTTATCAATAGGAACCTCTAGGTACGTATAGAGTCAGTGTATTCACGTGTATTAAAAGCTTACAAACCTGGAAGATCTAACAGACAATGGTGAACTCTCACAAAGCAAACTTCGTCTAGTAGTAGTTGAACGACTCAATGGCCCTGAAGGAATAACTAGACAAGAAAGGTGTGGAAAACAAATTAAACATTCATATGTTGCTATAAAATAATCAATAGGTGCTGTGGAACAGGCTACAGTCCCCAATCCCATGGCCACCAGATTTGATGACATATGTGTATTTTTTAAATTTGATTTTATCCAACATGGCGAAAATCTCATTGATAAACCTCTTTATAACTATAAGACAGTATATTAAAATAGCACTCGACTTACTTGGCGATGGAAAGCTGCCTGTCCAGGTCATAGCTTGAGGGTTTGCCAGCATACCAGAAGGACCAGGTGTAGAGGTAAACACTGTGGATAATAATTTGTAAATAAGACTTACGAAAATAAAATGTTAATGTCCTTTTTAAACTGACAATCTTCCGATCAATACACTAACCTGGCATAGACGGCGCTATGCTAATTTCCTCAGCCTCATCAGTTTGGGTCTGCACACTGACACTGCCAAAAGAATTCAAAAATTTAGACGTAAGACAATATTAAAAGCAACCAAAGCACTTTAAAAGGACGACGTTCTTTTATATATGTAAAATAATCGAATTTAATAATAATATCTTACCATAATCGACTCTTCGTTCAAACATACGCATCGAGCAAAAAATCTGCGACATCCTTGTCGCGCTTCATGTTGTTTTCGTCTTTAAATGCTCTCCATCTTGGAAAACCGGCAAGTAGATACACTTTCAAAGCATCTCTCTTCATGTAGTATTCTTTTCGACTTTCTCCTTTTTCAGATTGGCTCTCGCTCGACGGATTCAAATTCGACGTCGAAGGAGTGCGGTCCGCCATTGTCAACACGCCGCGCGGCCGAGAGCAAACAGACTAGAGGCGAGAAATTAATTTCCGGTGGAGTCCCCAGGAGTCGGAAGTAAACAAAACGGTCGCACTTGCGCAGAACGGACTTTTCCCCCCCTTTAAACTCTAAAAAACTGATCTTGTCAAGTCGTCCAAAACGCAATTAACATAAATCGTGGGTTTTAAATGTTGTCTTCTGTTCTATCTTGATGTGCTTTAGACATGTATGGTGGCCCAAAGCTGCCATTCGACAATTTATCATTTATGCATAATTTTTCCCTTTTTTTCCAATATTTTTTTACTATTAAATTTAAATTTAAAAGAAAAAACACATAATTATTTATTTTATTTTTTTTATAGTTTTATTTTTGTTTAATTTAGTTTTTAATTGAGTTTGATTTGTTTTAATTTAGTTTTAAGTTTATAGATTTTTTTGTTAATTTTTTATTTAAAAAAAATATTTTAAATTTCAATTTTTTTTCTCACCGAGAGCCCAAAACTGCCATAGTATACCACAATACCTTGCGCGCTGTGGGATAATGCATTATATGGGTGTTACCATGAAGTATAGAGTGAAAATTTGTGGCAAAGTTGCTTTCGTCTTGGCTATCATGCCATGCCAATAGATTATGGCATATTTTAGGAATCCAGAATGGAAAGAAGATGAAAGACTAAAGGAAAATCTAGAGGAGTATAGCAGGCAAGGACTTTTGCGGTCTGAAATCCTTAGTTTTATGAAAAAGGATTTTAGTAAATATGCATGGAGCTTGCGTACGCTAGATAGGCGTATGCGTGAGTTTGGATTGTATCGCACGGACAAAACAGTCACGGAAGATGAGTTGAGGAATGCTGTAAAAGAAGAGTTAGATGGCCCAGGAAAGCTTCTTGGTTACCGTGCGATGACTAATAAAATTAGACAAAACCACAACCTGAAAGTCCCAAGAAGAATTGTCCACGCGATGATGTATGACCTTGACCCCGAAGCCCTTGAGCAGAGAGGATTTGCCAACAGAGAGAGGCCACGAATAAAGGGGAGGTTTACAACATCTGGTCCGAATTGGGTTCATTCTTTGGACGGACATGCAAAACTGATGGGTTTTCAAAAAGATACTTTTCCCCTTGCAATTTACGGCTGTATCGACACCGCCAGCCGTAAGTTACTATTTTTAAAAATAGGGTCTGGAAACTCAGATCCAAGAGTTGTTGGGCTTTGGTACCTTGAATTTCTTTATGAAACAAAAAGAATAGCATCAAAAATCAGAATTGACAAAGGTACCGAGACTGGGAAAATGGCGACACTGCATTCTTATCTTCGTAGTAATCATGGTGACATGGATCCCTCAGACACAGTAATGTATGGAAAATCAACTTCAAATCAGGTAATTTTTTAATTTCTTTAGGGGCTGGGTTTATACCATTTTGTTGATTAATTTACATTTTTTCCAAATCTAACTCTATAAAAGTGAAATTCAAATTTCTAAAGAAAGTATTAAAAGTGGTTAAGTTATAACTCACACTCAAGATGTTTTCAGAACCAGCTAATTCAGTTTCTATAATAACTATGATAAACATTGATGAAATTGTTCCTAGTATAAATAGGAAGAGTTTCATAAATGATAATTAACATCAAACCCACCAACACCAACACCACCACCACCACCACCACCACCAAGTTTAAAAATGGGTTCTGGGATAGGACAGTGAAACCAATATTTTAATGGGGTTGGGAGATTTGAAAGGGGTTAACCCCCCCTGCTTTCCAAATGATGGGTTTTAATAATGTTGTTTTCACCTCCTCCCCTCAATGTTCTAAAGAGTAGGCACTCACTGGCTTTAAGTTGGAGAAAAAAATCAACAGCAGCCTTACTTGTACAATGGGATAAGAACCAGGAATATATTATAAATTTACCAAACAATAGCCATTAATTTTTAGATTGAAAGGTGGTGGAGAGAACTCCACGAAAGGTTGGAAAAATATTACAAGGAAAAATTATCCTATCTAAAGGAACAAGGCTATTACAACCCAGATATTGAGAGAGATAGGTTTGTATCTAGGTCAAATAAACACCAGTCAAATTAGTTGGAAAATGTTTCCAAAATTATTCAAGTACAGACAGTAATTGAGGGGGTGTAAATACCAGAATGTGCTAATTTTGTATATTGCATGCTATTTATTTGAACACTGATAAATAACTTTTCGTAATATAATTATACATTATGTGTATTTAAAACTTGGAGATTTTTTATATTAATTAATTAATTAATTATGCTAATTATTGCATTGTCTTTTCAGATTTCTAATGGCCTACCTCTTTATTCCATTGCCACAAATGGAACTAGATAATTTCAAGGAAACTGTGTGGAACACTCACAGGATAAGGAAACAAAAAGACACTTACTTGCCAGATGGTGTTCCAAACCACATTTATGCCTTCCCAGAAGAGTATGGTTTAGAAGAATGCTGTAAGAATTGCTATGAATATTGTTAGAATTTAGGGTAACCTTGTGGCTTAGGATGTGAGCATTTAGAAGATTTTCCTAGATATTTACTTAAATTCTGAATTGCCCAAAATATTCAGTTTTACATGGCATTCATACATTGTACATCAGAACAGGCATACATACCTTAGCCTATTTCTTCATTCTGACATCTCTAGATTAAAATTTGCACACATTAGCCAACACTGTCACACTTTGCCCACAGTGTACTACTACTGTAAATGATTTTTCATTTCAGGATATTTTTGGGGTAATTAGAATAATAGCATCCACCTCGGGATCGAGAATGTCACATCCCAGTAACTACACCCCTGACTTACTGCTATTATGTATACAGTATTTACAGTACTTTGTTATTTTGGGCATAATATTATTCAGTCAATACACTAGAGCAGTAATGAAACATACTTATATTAGCAAGTACACCATACTTTCACCCAAAATGTATTCTTCAAATGATTCAGTCCAGTGTTTCAGGAACAAAGAAAAAATATAGAAATACTCAATAAAAAAGTTGATAACACTGCATGCACTTCTTTGCATGTGTATATATACTGACAGTTCTCAATAACCTTTTCTCAATAGCCTGGCCAATCACACCAGAACAGCTGGAAGATGCTGCCATTCAATCAGGATTATTGGATTTTGAAGACAACTACATACAAGTTGATGTTAAAATGAGATGTCAAGAGTTAATACCAAACCCTCTTGATGTTGAACCCAAAAACTGTGTTGATGCATTTTTATACTTGAAGGAACAATTTAATAATTCAAATTGAGTTTTGGAGGTTTTATTGCATAAAATATTTCTGATACATTTGGTATACTGTATTCTTTATCCATGCAAATGCAATCACTACTTGATTGAATGTACAGTGGCCAGAACCTGGTTGTTTAAATGAAATTAACAGTAATTACCTATGCTTAGTGTTTAACAGTATAGACCACTTTCATAATAATGACTAATTTGAATATTCTTTTATGTGAATCTTAATAAGCCTTTCTGACCTCATTTGTGTGTCTGCAATTCAAAATAATTTTTGCTTCATAACGAGGTCAGAAAGGCTCATTTAGATGCACATAAAAGAATACTTAAAGTGTGGCCCATTATGAAAGTGGTCTATGACCAACAGCAACTACAGTACCAGAATGTTATTGTCAGCACTCTCTGTCTACAGTATCAGTACTAAGATACTGACAAAGCATTCTGGTAGTAAATAGTTGTAGTCACAATGTTGTCAAACATTGTGCAAATAACCTATTACAGTATCTTAAATAAAACAATCAATGCTTCATTGCCAACCTAATTTAAACATCTGATTCAATAAACTGGTAAACAAAGTGAGTTCATTAGTACACACAGTAGAAAGTAAAATTCCTCCCTCAGTCTTTATCTTGACAATTCTGTTCACTAGTAACCTTGAAACAACCAGGTCCATTGTATTATTCATTAACTTCACTGATAATGTACTGTAACATTGTATTTGCATTAATGTTTGTGTATGCCTGTACTGTATACTATAAAATTCATTTACAGTGGTAACAAGTTTTAAAAATTGTTGAAAAAGAGTTTCAGTTTCTGTAACTTCTTACATTTTTTGGTTAGTTTGTCAATGTGCATGCTTCATTGCATTACTGTAATATGAACTCAAACAATACAGTATAACAATAATACGATAACTTATGATTGGTATGTACATGTAATTACTGCTTAACCAATTTCTGCCTAAAGAAAGGCTTTTCATAATTTAACCCAGGAAATGCATGGCTAACACTAAACAATTTTACTGGTCAAGGGGAGGCCATTTAGCAGTGGCTGAAGAAAATTTTAACAATTAGCTAGAAACTGACCCTAAATGCAAGACAGCTACACGTTCATTAGCCTGTGATATAAACCACGTCTACTGAGCCTATACCCCCTGATTTACTTTGTATTATGTCCTTCAAACATCAAAGTGGCAGTACATGTATTGATTGAAATTTGAAACTATGTCATAATTGTTTTGAGTTTACTTAATTATTTCTTCCAAAACCTTGGGATTAAATTTATGCATGTCTTCACTCAGCTGTCATGTATAGTTACACTTGTGAAAGGGAGGCTCTCCATAGGCATCAATTGGTTAACTCTTTCTTGTCCGAATTGGTCTTTAGTATTTTATTCTGGCTAACGCCAGACGATTTGATTCACCTCTGGGGAAGCCCCCGGACAGGAATGAGTTATAAACTATCTCTTTAACTCTTTCTTGTCCGAATTGGTCTTTAGTATTTTATTCTGGCTAACGCCAGACGATTTGATTCACCTCTGGGGAAGCCCCCGGACAGGAATGAGTTAATGATAATACAGTATATACTAATACAGTAGAACATTTAATCTTTATAACAACAATTCATTTGCATAATGAAGTTGTGTTCAAACAACAAAACCTAACAAATTGTATTAACTTATATGAGCTACATAATTTTTTACTTAAACCTTGATTTAATTTTCCTCTGATGAATGTACATCTATTAATGATAAAGTTTTGAGCCCAACACATGTGCAAAACTTATTGCATACATGGTTTTGGATGAATGATTTTATTGCTTGAAAGGTAAGATTTCCTGCACCAAACAAAAATTCTTTATTTGCACATAAGCTTACAGAGGCAATCTCTGGATCAAATAATGTATACTTACTGCCTTGAAGATCCAAAAGCATCAGCTGCTGTGATGATTTCTCATATGAATAGTGAGTGAGGCATTCTGCTTTCTTGCAGATATCACTTGTGCTCTCCCCACATACTGAACCAGTATTGTTTATGTACTTCCTAAAATCACCATCAATGAATTTTTCCACTGTTATGTACTCCTCCAGCTCTATTAACTTTGCCATGAAGATATCTGTGTAAACAAATGATTGGCCAAACTCATCTTTACAAACCTCATTCACTCTAGCACACAGGCTTTCCGCGATATTTTGTGCCAAAGACTGCATCTGGACAGTTTTCTTTGTGTGTTCTTCAACTGTTTGGCCGAGATCCTTGATACACTGCAAGGTGTTTGGCAAGTATCTCTTAACAACCCAGGTGCATTCATTGTATTCTTTTGTTGGACTTTTCGCTTTGAACACTTCACGGAATCCCCCCTTTGCAAATGGCTCCTTCTCTATCTCAAATTCCACCTTTTCTGGGATGGCAGACCAGGTCATGTTTTCCAAATTGAATTTGAAAATCTCAACAACACTCGATTTTCTTTGCACAATTTTCTTCGGGTAAGCAATAGCAGTTTTATCTTTTGTATGGCCTTCTAAGGATTTAGTTTGCCTGGCAAGTATCTCTGACGAATAACAGCTTGTACGAGAATCTGGTGGTTCGTACCTTTTCTTTCTAGTTGGGGGGCTTACTGAATCTTTCGAAAAGGAATCAACATCTACATGTGCAGTACTAGTGGCGTACTTCATGCTCGTTCCTACAAATCGGACGTGAATTAGCTTGAGATTTGGTATTTGATCCAACGTTTTACACGATGGCCCTTGCTCTCCGGCTAACACGTCGCATTCAACTTGCATCTTGAGTTGCGAGAGAAAATGTGCTTCGCATGCTTTCTTGATGTTATCGATTGTCAGGTCGCCACAGGGGTAGGGAACGAACTCTCGCGGTCCAATCCGGGAGAACTTTTGTGCTTTGCCTGAAACGTCCGAGCTGAGTCTCTGGACAGTGAGCTGGTCCACTTTAGGTGTTTGTTGTTGCGCTTTCTTCTTACAGTTTACCTCACGTTTGGCTTTCATTCGGTTTTCAAAATTTTCCCACTTGTTTCGGAACGCCATGTTTAGAATAAATACTGAAGCCCGCAGGGTATTGTGGTATATTTAGCCGCGAATTTTCGTTCTATACTTCATGGTAACACCCACATAATGCATTATCCCACAGCGCGCAAGGTATTGTGGTATACTATGGCAGTTTTGGGCTCTCGGTGAGAAAAAAATTTGAAATTTAAAATATTTTTTTTAAATAAAAAATTAACATAAAAAAATCTATAAACTTAAAACTAAATTAAAACAAATCAAACTCAATTAAAAACTAAATTAAATAAAAATAAAACTATAAAAAAAATAATTATGTGTTTTTTCTTTTAAATTTAAATTTAATAGTAAAAAAATATTGAAAAAAAAGAGAAAAAATTATGCATAAATGATAAATTGCCGAATGGCAGCTTTGGGCCACCATAGACATGAATATTTAAGGATAAATTTACTAGCATATAAAATTTCTGCCATACGGGATACGACAGTGTCTTTAAGACATGTCATCCGAAATAAAATTGGTCGGCCACGATTATGTTAATCTGCCTTAAACAACTGGACTGATTTCTTATGGCAAGCATGCTATATTTGCACAAGTCCAAACTCGCGACCTAGGCAATCCCAGTGCACCTTATTTAGTTTACTTTTAACTAAATTACATACATGAATGTCTAAATGCAAATATTCTTTTACGCATGACCGCTTAAAGTGGAAGTGTTTCCAACCCTTTTTAAATGTGAGAAGTCGCCATATCAAATCCAAGTGACCAATACAAAATGTAGATCACAGTAAAAGGTGGAGCAGAAACGACAGTGTGTTGAGAACGAACAACTGAAGAAAGCATAGTGAGAAGTAGGCAAACTGGCGAACTTATATAGGCCAGAAATCATTGATTTTTCCGCAACAACTGTAAACTGTTTTACTGTCAATGGCGCAAGAAACATTTATGGATTATGAAATATCGTAACGCTAAGGGCATATAGTATACTGCCGAAAGAAAGTTATAAGTAATTAGACAATGACGTTTCGGATGAATTAATACTTGAGGTTCCACATTTTTATATTTCGTAACACGCGTTGTCGACCAACCACGCTATACTTTTATATTACTAAAACATTATTGCTCCGTGTTTGTCAGTGAATGGTTTGTCCTATTCTTTTTCTTCTAGACATGATGGCTTCCGACAATTTTTTGTCTAAATTGCTGCAACGTAACGGAAGACTGAAAATGACGACATGGCAACGTACACAAATTAAAAAATGTATGCATGGTGTATTGTCCAGCAAGTAAACTTATTTACAAGACCTAAGGAAAATGTAGATATAACCAAATGTAGTATAGTCACAAAATCGTACAAGGACTGTATTTCATGCACATGTAACATTTTCCCATCGGAATATTAATCCCACTTGTCACACTCTACGAAAATACCACCATCTCCTAATCCATTTATGCTTAAGTGTATAACTTGCATGGATAATTAATCCTTACTAATCCCAATAATCCTTGTTGGACGAATTTTTCGCAATTTCAAAAAATAAAAATTGCAATTATTTATTAGGCCAATTTTTTTCAAAATTAAGATGGCTACGATATTAAGCAATGACAATGTGCCCTAAATTTTATCATTAGAAACTGCTATATTAACTCCCAACTGAGTTCTGCCGGGTATTCTTTCCCTTCTCCTAAAGTTAATTGGTTAGCGATATTCGTTAAAAATACTCAAACGCTAGCTTTTTAGAGTTCGAAACGTTTACTTAAGGACAAGGTTGAGTTATTTTTTGTTTACCAGAGCAACTAGATGCATCTATTTGTAATCTGAATAGCTTATTTCAAAAAGATAATGGTATACATTGTAAGAAGTTAAACAAAACGGAATAGAATACTTGTTATGGAGCAAGTGCATGCAATTGTACAAGTGTCGGAAAGAAATCTTGAATGAGATTTTTTTCATCACAATCAAGTTTATAACAGCGTGTCGTTAAATGTTCCAAAATAACAGGGTTGTTGTTTTTAAATAAGGCTTGTAACGAGCTGCAGTAACAAAGCGCGTGCATGTACTGAGACGCGTTTTAAGTGTTAAAATGAGATTTCCAACATTTATTAGTTATCATCAACATTACCCATAACTGTTATAAACTCCGTCATTGCTCAATAGTACTTTCACAATTTTAGCACTTTCATATCATATTTTAATATAAGCCTTTTAACGGAAACTTGTGAACACTAGAATGATATGATACAATTATACGTTCGCGCAATCATGATGCAATACTATCGTCCAAATGCAGGACTAAAAAACGTTGATTTATTAGTTTTATTATAGTCTAAGGCAACTGCATGAACAAAGACAATTTCTTTCGTGTAGTCGTTGTACAATAGTACCCTTTAAATTTAGGTTACATTATATGATAAAACACTGATTTCATCATATTTTACATTTTTATCGATTTACATTAAGAAACTGGAGATTTCTCGACTGCCGCAATTTTTCCCCCCAAATATTAAAAAGCGACCAAGATATAGCCAAAAATGTTACGACTACTGAATTTTTTGGCGCGAAAGTTGCAATTATGATTGATAGCGAATGGACACGCGACGTGAAGTCTTAGGGCACAGAATAAAGACTATACAGAAGGGTTACTTAGCGGTACAACGTGTCCTGGTATTTTTATGCAAAAATATGCAGTTTACTGGCTAGGACAGCCAGTTCAGCGTGCTTATTGGCCAGAACATGCAGTTTACTGGCTGAGCAACATGCGTAATGCGACATGCGCGGAGACAAAAACTTCAAAGGTTCCGACCTGAGTGGCCCTTCTGTATAGTCTTTATTCTGTGCTTGGGGTATCGGCGGCTTGCGTTTTATCAAATTCTTTGCAAACTTTGCCACAATGTTGAACAACAGTAAAGGAGTACAACCGTGTTCGCATTTTAGAGTCAGTGCAATATTTTCCCAATAATATACAACTCTTCTATCGTTTTTACCCTGCTTATATACAATACCTGTCAAAAAATGCGAACACGGTTTTGTTCTTTGATCATTTATTTGAGTGAGATGAGAAATATGATGTTTTGGAAGCTTCTGAGTGAAACCAGAACCGCCAATATCTCATGCCTTAAAGGTTTGGTGAAATATTAAGATTCTATCATATAATGTAACCTTAAGTTAATACGCATGCACCGCCATTTATTTTTATTTTTTATTTATTTATTTTTTTTCACCGCCAGCACTGCACGAAAAAATGGGTTTACGATGGTAGTGTACACGGAGTAAATATGAAGTAAAGACCTGATTCACTTGTATTTCCAAATATTTGCTGAAAATCAAATGTAGTATTTCCAACATGTTTACTTTGCAAGCAAACGCGCTGAAGGCCGTATTTGCTCTTAAACTACTCTGAATTTAAATATTATAGTAAATATAGAAATTTAAAACATATTTGCTCTGGCTTAAATATGAAAGTAAATTTAACGTTTGCGCATATTTAGGTAAGTTTAAGCTAGCGAGTGTGTAACTATATTTACATAGCTTTCATAATGCCATTAAAGTCGAAGGAATTTGGTGTTTGCTTACATTATGTGATGGAGTAAATGTGAAGTAAACGTGCGTATTTGCTCTTAAATTACACTGAATTTAAATATAGTAAATATAGAAATTTAAAACATTTTTGCTCTGGCTTAAATATGAAAGTAATTTTAACGTTTGCGCATATTTAGGTAAGTTTAAGCTAGCGAGTGTGTAACTATATTTACATAGCTTTCATTTTGCCATTAAACTCGAAGGAATTTGGTGTTTGCTTACAAAATGTGATGGAGTAAATGTGAAGTAAACGTGCATGTTTACTTTTATTTCGAATGCCGTGAATTCGAGCAAATATTGAATTTGTACAGGATTCGTCCATAAAAAAACTGATAAACCAAGAGTAAACATGAGATTTGGTATAATTTAAGCAATTGCATCCAAATGTTTTATATTAGGAGTAAATATTATGTTTACTTTTATTTATGATTTCCTGAATACAAGCAAATAACGAATTAATATACAGAAAACAATTTGCCAAGCCATAAGGCAACAGTAAATTAAACTCAATACGATAATTTTTATTCTCATAAGTAAACTCAACATAGCATATATCAAGAAGTATATATTGTATTTTAAAGTATACAATATGCGTCACGACAACAATAATAAAGAATCAAACATGGCCAACAACAAATTAAAGGTGAACTGAAGTCAAAAGTCACATTGGTATTATTTGGAGAAACAGTAAAAAGGACATGATAAGTTATTTTCTAGTTTTATTCGAGTTTGTTTATTAATATGTAAATTAGTTTAGTCTGACAGCACATACCATCCTGGAATACGAAGCAAGGAAACAAAAAACTAGAAAATAACTTACTATATGTCATTTTAATCGTTCTTCCAGTTTTCATGTTTTTATGACATAATTGAAATGTCTATTATCATGAAAACAACCGTCAAATATAATATACAGGGGTGGGTTGTATATAAAGCCTGGATAAGTCGTTATCCACTGGATAACTTATCCAGGCTTTATACAACCCACTCCTGGCTGCCTGTGTATGTAGTAACTAAGAAATTGTAATATAAAAAATGTTCTATCATGCATAAATATCTTACACTAGTCTGTTCGTCTTTATGCCTCTTTTACAACCCAGGCTGGTGCATCCAAGGGTGCTGTACGCGATGATACAACACCCTTACACCTTTCAAAAAGCATTCGCTTTCCTTGTGCTCGCCGTTTTCTTGATGTTCTTTTGTCAAGACTGGTGAAAACCTTGTCCACTTCTTCACTTCTCCAATTAAGGCTGTTCACCGCAAATTTTCTGGGCTGCACGGCTCTATCTATCTCTAAATCCGAGTCCGACCCAGATTCACCATGGCCACCCAGGTCTGCATCCATATCAGACATTGAATGCTCGGATGACATGTAGTCAACCTGCATTATAACTTTGTATTTGCCTTTCATTTCAGGCGAAATGGATGTTGACTGCTCAAGGGCATTCAGCCTCAGCCTGCGTTTCTATAAATATAACAAAAACATCATTTGGTTGACAAATTTTACATGCCCATCAAAGAATGATATTGCACTTTTTCACATATTAATATCAAATGACAATTATGCAGAATGGGGCATATACTGTAAGCGTCTTACTATGCACACCGAGGCATAGAATGGTTCAGGAAAAGGAAAAAAAAGCAAACATAGTTGACATGTCTTATTTTATAATCTGCCCAATCTTTGTTTGTATCAGATACAAACAAACATGCAAGAGAGTTTGGTCGAAAATATGTAAATTCTCCTTCTGTGGCACGGTTTTGCATAAACTTTCAAATTCTCCCCAAGTCTCTCTCGTGTTTGTATCAGACTACTGCATATGAAAACTCACTCGCTCCTCGATCACCTTCTCGATACTCGAGCTTTTCTCGTTACGGGCCAAATCGCGCTCGCTCATTCCTCGTTCGAACTCGCTCGTTCTTCGATGTTAAGTTTCACTGGAGCAGTACTGTACATAAAAGATAGAGGTATGATATTTTCATCCTTGGTCAAGTAGCAATTCATGTCATTTTGTTAAAAAGTATTGGATGTCACATGTATGACTGATTACCAAACGTTTTCAAATATAGTAACCTTATAGAACAAAATAAGATACACATATCTTTTTTTATTTCTTATCTTTTCATGCATCGTTATTTTGCTTTTGAGCCTCGCGTGCTCTCATGATGCATTCTCCACATGACAAGATAAAAGCATACTAACGACACATAAAAAGCAAAAAGTGCCCGGGGAAGAGTCATACTGGTACAGTATTACTGCTGATGTGTTAACAACAAATCATCAATTTATATTACTAACCGTATTTAATCTACTCCTGATTCTCTGTCGATGGAGCAATTCCGTATGTAAGTTCTTGTCTTTAAGTGCTTTGTTCTGCTTCTTCGTTTTGAAGTGAACACGCATCGCAACTGAAACAAAATTTGTCAAATATGAGAGATGTACACAATAAAATGTAAAATCAATGACCAAGGGATTAGTTGATTTTTACAGCAGAAACCGTACCCCAGCTTCTATTAATATGTGGAGAGCTATGTAGAAACGTTTTAGATTCACAGTTTATGTTGGTCTATCGAAAATAAACTACAAATACAACCGAGAAACAGTCATTCACAGAAGGCTCCGTAGGCCTGAGTCGATCGTCTTTTACTAAATGCTTTCTTTCTTGGCGGATTTGATTTCTTTTATGTATTGTTGACATCCCCTATTGGAGAGGCTTACTTGCAGTCTACAATTATTGTGTTACTCTACACTTTACCTCTTATCAAACTGGCAGATTCTTTTTCAATGGATTTAACACCCTCCATTAGATGCTGATTGACCTCGTGGTTTTCTACAGCAGCAAAACTTAAAATAGACAAAATATAGATTTAAATTACAGTATGTGTGAAACAGTGGAAGTTGAATAATTTAAAGCGCCTATGAAACGAAAATTAAGTTTGTCTTATTTGAAAGAACACTTAAAATAATAGAGTAACAACTTTTGCAGTTTTTCGTTTCCTTGCTTGGTTCTTGAGATATTTCAATTTGTTTGATGTAAATATCACATGTTGCGACGTCACACGTGCATAATGAGTGATCGAAAAAGTTATATATCTTTGCTATTGTCAAATATATAATCACCTGAAAATCTATATGTTTAGTGTTCTGGTAAAAACACACGCACATGCTTCGCTTGGATTATTTTGGTTTGAAAATAGTAAAGATATATAACTTTTTTAAACAACTCATTATGCACAAATGTTTAATTTGTCTGAAATACTGTATCTCAAAAACGAAGCAAGAAAACAAAAAACTGCAAAAGATGTTACTCTATCATTTTAAGTGTTCTTTCAAATAAGACAGACTTAATTTTCATTTCATAGGCACTTTAAAGATTGAAAATGTACAGTATGGTACCATAAGTGTGTAAGCAACCATGTTAATTAGTCGGGTAGCTTAGTGGAAAAATTTGTGACCAACGGTACAAGTCAGATAAAGGCATCACATTTTATGTAAGACTTCCTCAAAATATCTTAATTATATACTAGCTGATACATTTTACAGCACAAAAGTACATTCTTTGTTCAAAAGTTCGTTGAAAAAAAAATTGAAGACATATATTTGAAAAAGCCCTTCAATACAGGAGGCATGCCCGCTGACCAGTCTAGCATGATGTAGTGTAAGGTCGACTTCAATTAAAACTTCTTCCTTGATTTACATTTATGATAAACTTCAAATTTGCCTAGGAGCCCTCATTGATGACGAGGGCTCCCAGGCTAAATTTGCCCTACAGACCAGAAACAATGACCATAACTAAGTTTTGTAACTTTATCCGGCCCAGTAACAGTGACATTGCTAAGCTACCTACTGTAACTAAATATACCAGTGCTATAATAATACAGCTGTGGCATTCTAAAGCTGCCACAGCACAGCCATATGTCTTATCTGAAAGTATCTGATAAAATAGAATAAGAATATTCTTTTCACTTTTTCATGTCTTGCTTTGTTTTGGCCAATGTAAGCTTGGAGTCAACCATCCTGATATATATTTGGCTTAATTAACTGTGTCAGTCACAAGTGGGGTAAACCCATTTTTAAATTTTGTAACCAAATTTAAAATAACTGGGTTTTTTTTAAATGTTGTCTGTCAATTGCAGTTAACATTGCTACCAAAATCGAGCTTTAGGCTGATATATACTGATGGTGAATGGTGATCTACATGTACATATGGCTTGTGACATATTAATAAATTTGGCAAAGATTTATTGCCCGAAAATGGAGAATTTGATCAAAAATTTGCACGAAGAATCAATTAAATGCCCCATATATGCCTTTAAATACACCCTGTCTGGCACCAAAATATTGCCAAAACTGAGCAAGTTATTATTATTAATTTAGCTAATGCCTTGCTTATCTTCCCCAGGGCCCGTCAGTAAAACAATTTAATAATACCTCTTTGAGAGATCCCAGCATTGTGGCTCACCATTCTCATCTTTTAAATTTTTGTATACCTCTCTAACATTTGCCTAATGAAACAAGGAAACTATTTATTATAAAATAACATAACTATTCTAGAAACAAGTCCTGGACAGTAAAAAAGTTTTAGGGAATGGTATATATTTGTCAAATGTTTATCAAGAAATACTCGTATTTGTGTTAAAAGCCAACATATAAATACAGACCCCGCAAATATAGGCATCACCCCGTCCCCCACTCACTCCTCCGCAACAAATAAAACACACCAGTTTATAATTACCGTTAAAGTCTTGGGCAGTTTCCGATTTCTTTTGCGTTGATTATTGATGTCCTGATTGTCCTCTCTTGGATTTTCTTTGACTGCTTGAAGAAGCTGGCTGTTAAAAGCAATCTGTTGGGCCATAAACTCCTTTATTTGGGTTGCTATATGCCCAACATCTTCAGTACCTGGTTCACCCACTTCAACGTTGTTCGTATTTGTGGCCTCTTCATCACTATGCTGGCTATATTGGAGTCTAATGGGAGCCAATATATCCCTTTCAGTCACGATCCTTCTTTGTTGCCGCGATCGAACACCAGCTGGTGTAACTGTAGTGGGTACGGTGGGAATGCATACTGAACTGAACCCAGCGACTGGCGATATATTTTCAATTTGTCTAACGGGATATGGTGTTTCCACCAAGCGTGTTGCATTTGGAGTTGAAGACGACGAAGAACATCTACTTGTCGCCGAATTCCTCTCTCTGGGCGAAGGGAAGCTTACCGATTCTGGAGACGGCGATCGTCTTGATTGCCTGGTCGTTGCGGCTGTCCCGGCCGATCTTTTGCCTCGCGAATGTAAAGGTACGTTGTTACCGGTCCGTTTGTTTGGAGCAGTCCTTCCCATATTTTAAAACTGAGCAATGAATTATTCAACGAATTCTTTACCAAAGGAAACTGTTACAGTGAGCAGTCAAGAGACAATGAGATTGAGAATTTTACCGCCTAAAATTGAAAGTTTGTTGATTTCCGAACAAAGTTCAACATCTCGTACTTTGCCCGAACCAATCGCGTATAAGTATTCAAGTTTCATGCACGTGATGGATGCATGATTCATGTCGTGACTCGTGCGATAAAATCATTTATATGTAATAATCGATCGTCTGGAATTTCGTGTAGCCTGCGTGCAGAAATTCAGGTGGAGTTTGCACGCAGGCTACGTCAGTTGACATGTTTTCCTTCGATATTCAGCTGGCTGTGTTTAATACAATATTAATATAGAATTATAGAAAGATAATACTTGGAATGGAAGACTCCGGATCCTCATCCCGTGAGAAGACATTGTGAGAAGGTATTGTGGACATTGTGACGATTATGTGGCATTGAGAACTTATCGTTATCACGAAAAGTTGTACTATATTTCAGCAGAAGCACGTTGGAAAAAATGTGATGATTCATCGGATGAGGAAATGAGCAAAAACAATGACGAGTTGAACATAAACAGCAATGTGAATGATAGCCAACATGAAGGTACACCTATTCAATAATATATTTATGACAATTTCCTTGGCTTTGTTTATATATAGCACTTTAATATTTCGAATTTGGGTACGAGGTTGTTAATACAGTATGCAATGTGATGAATTTAATAATAGTGAGTATAAATATCAGACAAAACTTAATATTGACTATAAATTTTTGCACTTTTTATGTCCAGAAGATGTTTCTACGCCGATGTTTGACCCACAATCATCTGGTTGTTCAGATGATAATAGTTCCGACGACGAGTGGATGTTTATGGAAAAAGACCATCACAACATTGGTCCGGAAATATGGAATATATCTGAAGAGGATATCAATGCTGATCTCAATGGTGGAAATGCATTGCCTCATATACAGAATCATGTGAACCTGGCTCAAAGTAAATTGGATATAGTATCGCGGTGGATTCTTATTTTTTTATTCCTGTGGGCATACCATTGCTCAATATCGGAAACTGCTGTTGAGACACTGTTGTCGCTTTTCAGTGCTTTGTTTGATGTTCTGGGAAGAATCTTTTCACCACTGGTAACATTGACTTTCTCTCTTCCAAAGACTTATCATGAATTTAAGAAGTATCTGGGACTTGAGAAAGATAACTTTGTTAAGTTTGTTGTATGCACGAGCTGTGACAGTGTGTATACATTTGATGAATGCCATACACAGGTCAATGGTCAAAACATAACTAGAAACTGCACATATATACCATTCCCTAATCATCGACAAATTCATCGACGAGTAGCATGCAATGAGCCACTTCTCAAAAAAGTTGTTTTAAAAAGTGGACAAGTTCATCTTTATCCTAAGAAAGTATACTGCTACAACAGCATTATCGAGACTTTGAAAACATTTCTGAAAAGACCTGGATTTTCCATGAAGTGTGAACTTTGGAGGAAACGTGACATTCCTACAGGATTCTTTGCTGACATTTTCGATGGGCAAGTTTGGAAGGACTGGCAATATGTTGAGGGCCAACCATTTCTGGCGTCTCCTAACAATTATGTCTTCATGCTAAATATCGACTGGTTCCAACCCTTTAAGCATTCCGTTTATAGTGTTGGAGCTCTGTATATGGTAGTTATGAACTTGCCTAGAACAGAAAGGTTTGAGCCTGAAAATGTCATTTTGGTTGGTTTAATTCCTGGTCCAAAGGAACCAAAATTAAATATCAATAGTTTTTTAAAGCCTCTTGTGGCAGAACTAACATGATTTGGAATGGAATAACCATTAAACCTAACAAATTAACAGTTCGTGCTGCTCTCTTGTGTGTGGCTTGTGACCTTCCAGCAACTCGGAAAGTATGTGGATTTACCGGCCATGCATCTTCCCATGGGTGTTCAAAGTGTACTAAAGTTTTTGTAGGTGTTGTTGGACAGATGGACTATTCTGGATTTGAAGCTTTTCCTCCTAGAACAAATGGACAACACCGGCAGCAAGCCCAACATATTTTGAACCAAACAACTGCTGGAGAAAAGGCAGCCATGGAACAACTATATGGTAGTAGGTACTCAGAACTAATGGCATTACCATACTTTGACTGTGTTCGATACCATATCATAGATCCTATGCACAATCTTTTCCTGGGAACATCTAAGCACATAATGCGGAATATCTGGCTTAGTGGTGAAAACCCAATCATAAGCAGCAAAGATCTTTCAAAAATTCAGTCTAAAGTGGATAAAGTTAAAGCTCCATCCTCTATTGGTAGAATGCCAAGAAAAATAGAATGCAGCTATGGGGGGTTCACAGCCGACCAATGGAAAACATGGACTATACTTTTTTCTGTCTTTTGTCTATGGGACATCTTACCTCAACCACACCTGGAGGTTTGGCGAAATTTTGTAATGGCTTGTACCCTGTTTTGTTCACCAGTCATCACAGAAGGAAAAGCAAGATTGGGCCACACATACCTATTTCAGTTCTGCGATGGTTTTCAAAAACTTTATGGAAAGGGAAAGGTAACACCCAACATGCATCTTCACACACATATTCTGGATTGTATATTAGATTATGGACCTGTATATTCATTCTGGCTATTCAGTTTTGAACGGTACAATGGTTTGCTTGGAAATTACATCACAAACCAAAGATCTCCTGAAATTCAATTGATGAGAAAGTTTATTGATGATCAGTATGTAAAGGATCTTCCACTTCCATCTGAATTTCAGGATACATTTAAGCCAGTACTTGACCGACTAACTGCACATCATTCTGGAACTCTTCTGGTTTCATTACAAAACTGTCCATCAAAAGAAATTATTGAAACCAGTTTACTTGCAATTGGGCCAGTCAGAAAGAATAATGAAAAATGGAAGGTTTTTGAACATAACCAGTTATACGAATGCTGTTATCCTCACTCACTGGAGTACTTAGATGTTGGTCAGCTTGACTTGTTGAGAGGAACATATGCTGCTATTTTTGATGGAGTAAAGAGTACCTCAGTTACCCAGCACTTTCAAAAATTTTCATCAATTAAATTTGCTGGAGAGCAATATGGTTCCTGTGACTCAAGAGGTGAACGCTCTTGTTTTGTGATGGCCAGGTGGTGCAGCCTTGGTGGAAGAATCGATGTGGCTGGTCTTGACCTTAGACCTGGTATGGTCAGCTATTATCTGCGCCAAAATATTGAAATTGGAGATCAAAATGTGCCCTGTGTTCTAGCAGCCGTAAGGTGGTTTTCCAAGCATCCACAACGAATGAAGCTTGGAGCACCTGCAGAAGTATGGTGCAAAAGCCTCTTTGAATTAGAAGGTAGTGCAAGTTTCATTCCTGTTCAGAGAATATATTGCAAATTTGTCCCAACTTATGATATGATTGAACAAGAACAGGTGCTTGTTACCTGCCCAATACCTCGGAAATTTCAATGTTAAGAGTTACTGTATCTACAGTCAAAGTCCCTGTTGTGGGAAGTAATTTTTCACCCACTTCAATCAACTTGTTACAGGACTTACATGTCAATCTGTAAATATACTTTGAAGCGCATGATAAATTTCTTCCTAAAACAGGGACTTTGTGAACTTGTGTAACATGACTACTGTAGCTACTACTGTAGCTCCAAACCTAAACGGCTAAACCTATTTTTATACTGTAGCTAGTTTGACTCATTGACATAAAACAGGCAACGGGCAACCTAGCTCAAAACAAGTCTGTCTGCGGAAGGTGAGAAAGTGAATAATACTTTCTACATTACGGTTAGGACTGTGATGGATTACTATTATTACTATGATTACTGTACTGTATATAGACTAGTGTGTTTATATGTAATATATATGTACTGTAGCAAAAAACAGGTTGTGGAAAATATTTATGTGACAACAATTTTTATTATATGGAAGCGAGTAAGAGATAATGGGAAATATACAGTGAGATATTTTTAATATCTTCACCAGTGAAAATATCGACCATGTGACTAATCGAATTGAACGTTTATCGTGTTGTTTCCATATAATAAAAAGAACGTTACATGGTGGCTTGAATATAATGCATGAATTTTATCTTGTGGTGAAAACAATATTAATTTACTCATTCACTTTGTTCATTCGTAAAATATTGCTTTCACCACTCGAAGATAAAATTCATTTCTTCACACTGCTATGTAATATCCTCTCTATATAAATTATATAAATTATGGATTTATTGTACCTGTACCATATAATATATAATTTTGTCATAAATGTTTTTATTTGTGCTTACTGTTATGTGTATGACCAGGTGAGGTTATGTACTATCACTCATAACTGCAGAGCCATAGAGAGCCAGGGCAGGCCCTGGGTCATCACAACTCTTCCCCGTCTTGACACTACTGCATAACTACATGTTCATACCTGTATTTAGTATTTACCTATGAATATTTATATATTTACATGTACCTGCAGTATTTGGGCACAACTTGAAATTTGTTTGAAATTATTATACCACTAAAAACGTTGTGTCTAAATTTATAGCTAGCCTGGTTAATACATTCACACCACTTTTCATTATATAAATACAAAACAAATTTTCTGTATAATATATTTTATATTTTTGTTGATATTAATTTTATATCAAAATGGTGAATATCTTATCCAACTCAATGTTACTTAAAGTGAAACCGCTGACCGGTCACGAATTCCAACACAGTGAACAGTCGACATGTGATTTGATTTGATTCACGTTTCATCAACATCGTTGGAAGAATTTGGACTTCTACAATACTTTTCAGCAGTAATACTTTTCAGCAGTCAGCAGGTAAGAATTTATTACGTACTAGAGTGTTTTAAAAGATGCCTCAGCACGTTTCGAATTGTGTAGATTTTTATATAGAAATGTTTCTTTGTTCGCGCCAAATTAAGTAAAATGGCGCCAAGTTTGCACAGTCGCATAGCATAATAGAACATACCTGTATGGTCTATAATTATAGCCTTTATAGGCACCCAAACTTACCAGAAGCAATTAAGGCATGTCCTATTTATTATAGCCAATTACTTTATCCCTGCGATCAGAAGATTTTTATTCATTTACATGTTTACTGCCTGGGAGACTTCTATACATAAGCTTAATGATAATTACATAAATCATATTTTAATACTATTTAGTCAATAATTTAATTCTAAATATAATATATTTTTATCATTGCATCAGCACCTGTAATTTCCTATTATATACGGCACCATTTATATATAAAATTGCTTGTATAAAATTCTGGAAATGTGTATTAAGATATTGACCTTTTTAAGTCTTGCTCATGTGACCAATTGATTCAGTATACCATGTACTGTATGTGTAATATACCATAATATTCTTATATAATTTTTAACGGTACAGGGTACATGCACGGCATATTTTGATTGAGCAAGGGATTAGTAGCATACAGGGGATAATATGGTTTGCATACAGGGTCTGTATGTCTATACTTATATGAAACATGGACTAAAAATTGCTTGTTTAAACTTTAAATTGGATACAAATAAAACTATGAGGAGAATGGGATACTGTGTTAGGCTTGTGATAAATACCGAGGCTTTAGCATCTATTCATGACCTGTACCCTGCCCATTAAAAGTTTGCTGATTTGAATTATAGAGTTTCTTAGGGGAGACCACATTCTCTGTATTATTTACAACATCAGTTCCTGTGTTGTATTGGTTATACAAGATCAATAACCTGTCAGAGAAAAACTGTATAAAATACCCTCCATACCATGGCATATTTTATGTCTCAGTCCCTTATAAGTTTCCCACCTCCAGGGGAAATTTGGTAATTTATTGTTAACAAATTAAGCTACAAACCAAAGGAAGCAACTTTAGTGCCTTTCAAAAAATGTGCAAAGTGATTTAAAACAACAGGGTCGATAATTGATATTATTATACAATACTGATACAGTCTCGACTGTGATTGGCTAAAAACCTACAGATAATTCCTGATGTCTTGGGAAATATCAAACTGAGGGTTTGGTGTATTGACCGAGCGATAGTTAGGTTGATAATATAGCAAAGCCGAAGTTTGATATTTCCCATCATGACCGAACGGTCGAGGTTAGTAAGTTGTTTATTATATGGCAGTATTTTTCATTGTTTAAGTCAAAAGCTAGCCTGCGAAGCAGACGAGTAGGCTTTTGTCGTACAGTAGGTCAAATATGCGGAATCTTCTATTGCCCGGGGGCATGCAGGAAAATTATTGCCTGCTCAGCAGCCAATCAGATCACTCGTACTATCATTGCCATATAATAATATATTTACATGCACATTGTAAACTTTCCAGGTAATTATGGGAAAACATTTAAAGGAAAATAGAAAAAAATACAAAAAAGGAAGAAAAAAAAGAATAAAGGAAAACCTGCCCAAGCATGAAGAATGTATAGAATTGGATCACGACACACTTTCACAGGAAACAGTTATCCCTACATCAGATTCCAGCAATGAGACGGGGAACAACAAAGATGATGTGCCTTATGAAAGTGACATATTATATACCTCTATGGTTAGGTATATGAAATGCAAACAAAACTATTTAGCAGTTAAAAACTCGTTTAACAAAATTAATGATGAACGTATGTTGTCACCATACAGCTACACTTAGATATAGATACAGTAGGGATAAATTTTTTAGTTAATTGATTTGTTTATTGTTACCAGTTTTTACACTGCAGGCAGGGAAAATTTTCCTCATCCAAAGCAGCCGATGCAATGATGCATAATAGTTTCTGCTATATTTATGTTAATGACATGGCATTGGTTTAAAGGTAGTTAGCTTGATTTGCACACATGCATACTCTGCAGGAAGACTCTGAAAATCACCATGTTATTTGTTGTCTGAAATGTTTTTTTGTCAGCCATAATATTATTGGGCTCTCATGTTGTAAATAGTTTATTAAAATAACTAAAATAAATTATTGATGGGTGGCGGTGGGTGGTGTTTATTATGTTTATGTAATTTTCCAGTTATCTATATGTACAGTACAGTATGAGGCTACATAAATGGGAAGTCCTTGGGAGATTTACAAATTCAGATTAGTTGCACCATTGAGAGGGGGTAGTGTAATTACCCAACAGTGGAAGACAAATGCGAGATGGTACCAGTAAAAATTCAGTCTATATATTGATACATTAAACTATTAAATCATGTGGGCATTCATGGCTGTGTTGACATTAAATGAAAATGCTACACTTAAAATGTCTACTTAAATGTCTAATCAGGGGACAAACTGTGGACTTCCAACTGGCTTTCTGGTTTCGACAGCCTTGCAGATTTCTCTGGAGTAACGCATAATTGACAGGATCTTTAAAAATATCTGAGCAGTATACACCTCAGTGCCAGTGGAGTGACCTTTTTATCTGCATTCAGGTCAACAATTATAGATAAACTAATATTGTACTGACTATGTAATTGTGACAGGATCTTTAAGCTGAGCAGTTCAAGTGGAGTGACCTTGCAATCTGTATTGAGATCTTATAGCTTGACTGTTTCAGTGAGTGATGGTCAACAATTACAGATAAATTAATATTGTAACTAACTAAAATTATAAACTGACTATGTAATTGTGACAGGATCTTTAAGCTAAATAGTTCAAGTGGAGTGACCTTGCAATCTGTATTGAGATCTTATAGCTTGACTGTTTCAGTGAGTGGTGGTCAACAATTGCAGATAAACTAATATTGTAACTAACTAAAATTATAAACTGACTATGTAATTGTGACAGGATCTTTAAGCTAAACAGTTAAAGTGGAGTGACCTTACAATCCGTATTGAGATCTTATAGCTTGACTGTTTCAGTGAGTGATGGTCAAAATTACAGATGAACTAATTAAGATTGTAACTAAAATTATAAACTTACTATGTAATTGTGACAGGATCTTTAAGCTGAATAGTCCAAGTGGAGTGACCATTCAATCTGTATTGAGATCTTATAGCTTGACTGTTTCAGTGAGTGGTGGCCGGTCAACAATTACAGATAAACTAATATTGTAACTAACTAAAATTATAAACTTACTATGTAATTGTGACAGGATCTTTAAGCTAAATAGTTCAAGTGGAGTGACCTTGCAATCCGTATTGAGATCTTATAGCTTGACTGTTTCAGTGAGTGGTGGTCAACAATTACAGATGAACGTTATTTACATGTAATATTGTTATACATTAATTAAGTAACTGGAGCTACTTTAATAATTTAATTAATTGGTAAAAATATCAAAATAGAGCTAGCAAAGCAATTGATTAAGCAAATCGAACCATAGGTTATAGGTACAAACTTGGCTAGAAATGTTCAAAGTTTACTTATTCCCTGACAAATATCGGTCACTATATGCGGCCAAAACTAATACATTATTTGAATGATGAAATGGCACGCATTTTGAAGTATATAATGGTGACAGGATCTTCGATCACAGTAGCGATGACAGTGAACAGTTTTGTGTTGAGATCTTAATGTAGGCTTGACTGTTTCTAGACTATATATCCAGCGAATGGGCGGTCAACGAAAACGATTACGGATAAACGTTTGTACTAGCAGATAACTTAAAGTATAAATCTAAAGGCTATGGATAAAGCGTATAGAACATTTTGCTTGTTTTTACAACAGAAGGCAAATTAAGATTGCTTCCGTTTGCTTAAATTTCCCACCATGGCGCAAATAAGTAATTTGTACTAAATTTATTACCTGACTAAATACTAGCAAATCTAAGTCACATTTACTCGTAGTGCAAATACGAATCAAATAAAACGTAAACAAACAGATTTGTCACACGGCGCAAATCTAATGTAGAATATATGCAAATTTGGTATTTACTTTGCATTTGCGTATATTCCCTATGGGGGAAATCTCTACATTTGCCGCGTATTTACGCCAATATTAAACTTATATCAAATTTCAACCCTTAAATTTGCTTCACATTTACTCCAAATCTGAACCTAAGTAAACGTAATTTTTCGTGCAGTGAAAGGTCCAAAATCCAGTAAAACGTACATGGTGCTTCTACAAGTAGTATTAAATAGCTGCAGGCAGTGTAAATAAAAAAATAAATAAAACAAAAATGAACTTACTCAAGCCGTGTGCTGAATGGAGATGTACCAACACATTACGTTTGGAAGAAAGCAGACCAAGGCACACCAAACATTTAAATTTAACGCAACTGCCACTCTTGTCGACTTCATGACGAACTTCTTTTTTCTCCATATTGACTTTCTTTTTGCTCCAAAATGGCCTGGGCACACTGTTGCCTTGGTAAGCATTGGTACGAGGTTGGCAAGCAATAAGCTGGTTGGTTGCCCTGTCACGTGGGACGTGTTTTCATTGGTTGTTGAATGCTTTTGAAAGCAATAAGCTGGTTGGTTGCCCTGTCACGTGGGACGTGTTTTCATTGGTTGTTGAATGCTTTGCACACCAAACAATACCATTTGTCATTGTCAAAGATTTTTTCGTTTGCACTATTCTTTTTACTGCGGCGAGAATACTACAAATACAATTTAATAACAGTTCTCAAAGACAACGGCCAGAAAAGTTCTCTGCTACAAGAAGAAATGTACGGTTTGCTTGAATGGAAAGGTGAAGACCTCGTCAATGTTTATTCGCTGGCAAGAATCCTGAGTCCGAGGAAAGAGCTGTGCGATTACAAAGTTGGGGATGTCATAAAAGCCAAGTTCGGCAGCGAAATTTATGAGGCCACAATAGTAGAAATTTCAGGTTAGGTCATTGTAAATCTACATTCTGGTTGTCTGGCTGTTTGTTTGTCTTTTGTTTTTTCCTTCAGACCCGCTTTATCTACGGTATTAAACTTTTGCAGAAGACCGTAAAAAGCTTGAAAACCTTGCAGCCGAATGGAAACCAAAGGCACAGCCTGAAAATGCGACTGAGAGTGAGAATATAAAGAATGGTGAACAGCATGGTGCTGGAGAAAAAGACGGAAGAATGCTTGAGAATGACAGTTGTGCCGCTAGCCAAAAAACACAATTATTAAAGCCAAAGACCATGAAGGCAAAGCCTCTAAATGACTCACAGGATGGAGGAAATTCTACCGGTAGCCGTATGTAAAGAAATAGAGAATATTTCATAATCGTCTTCAAAATAATACGTTAACGAGATGATGAAAAAAACATTAGTGGGCGAATTCATCACGTTTCCATATTTGAAGTTGTTTGTCAAAAAAAAACCTGTTTGCTGCACTTAATAGCTTTCATTTTTTTACAAACGATTTTAACATTTTCAACAAACAAATCTTAGGTACTCAAACAATACTTTATTTCTTCTTTACGTATTTATTGTCTTTCTTTTAAATAAAATAGACGGGACGCTTGACACTGTTGACAGGCCTGATGGCAGTGCCAGTGGTTCCGCTAGCCAAAAACCAAAACCAGAAAAGCCAAAGACCATGAAGGCAAAGCCTCTTAATGACTCACAGGATGGAGAAAATTATACAGGTAGTCGTATGTAGAGAATATTTCATCATCGTTTTGGAAACACTTTATTATAAAAAACAAATGAATTCACTGAACCTTCGCGCTTCCATATTTGGAGTTGTTTACCCAAAAAAACGTGCTGCACTAAATAGCTTTCATTTTTTTGAAAACGGTTTTGATCTTTTTCAGCAAACAAATGTTAGGTACTAAAACAATACGTTATTTCATCTTATGTGTACTGTTTATTTATAAAGTATATTGTCATTATTGCAGATAAAATAGAAATTCAGCCAGATGCCACTAGGCGAGATCCAAAACCAAAAAAGCCAAAAACCATGAAGGCAAAGCCTCTTGATGACTCACAGGATGAAGAAAATTATACAGGTAGTCGTATGTAGAGAATATTTCATCATCGTTTTGGAAACACTTTAATTATTATAAAAAACAAGTGAACTTCACTGAACCTTCGCGCTTCCATATTTGGAGTTGTTTACCCAAAAGAACTGTTGCTGCACTCAACAGCTTTGATTTTTTTCAGCAAACAAATGTTAGGTACTCAAACAATACGTTATTTCGTCTTATGTACTGTTTATTTATGAAGTATATTGTCGTTATTTTAGATAAAATAGAAATTCAGCCTGATGCCACAAGGCGAGATGCAAAACCAAAAAAGCCAAAAACCATGAAGGCAAAGCCTCTTGATGACTCACAGGAGGAAGAAAATTATACAGGTAGTCGTACACTATGCAGGGAATATTTAATTTTCGTTTTCGAAATCTTAATTTAATGAGGTCCCTGAGGGATGACCTGAGGCCCGGGGGCCGGGGGAAAATGGTGGGGGTAGAGGCCCCTCGAACGACGGAACGTCAGACTGTGATTTATACATAAAGTTTCAGATAAACTAAGCTACAAGGCTCTGGGGCAAATTACACAACCCTGACCCCCTGTAGATAGCAATAAACTGTTTTCAAATATCAGAGGAACTACAAATCGGCGACGAATTGCCAATGTTTGAAAGATCTTTCGTGACACGTTCCGTGGCAGAACCCGACCAGCAAGTTCGACTCGGTTGTGTATTTAAAATATCTTATTACATCATTTATTTTTTATATAGTTCGCAGGATGAGCTAATTTAAAAAAGCTGCGGATTTGTCACTGATAGCATTGAATTTAATATTCCAACATGCTGTTCGTGTTCAGGGATGATGCTATACTTTCTTTTGTCAGAACGTCAAAAAGATGTTATTGTCCTTGATTCAATTCCTAAATCCAAATCGTTCGTGAAACCAAGAAAAAGATTATTTGATGGGAACTGGTAATCAAATAATATCTTTTTTGTCAGTTTCATAGAAAATGTAGTTATGCAATTAGTCAGATATGTTGTGTTGTATTGTGTTGTTAAAAGCAATGAAGTAAATATGGTAGCTCAGGAAATTTCTGTTTTTGACATACTTACTAGGTTGTTTACTAGGGAAATGTACGTAGATCTTCAGAAACAAGTGAAGTGCGTGAAAAAGACGGTTGAAATACAAGCTGCAAGAATAGAGGAACTTGAGAAAATTAGCGTGGATTCTAGCCCTAAACTTGGTAAAAGTTCTGATGATCAAGCAGAGGAACTCATCCAATCAAAAAGTCCCTCCTATTTACGTGGTAAAATTCAACATATTACGTCTTCATACGAATGTGTTAAATGCCTAGCGTTGGAAGTCTTTTCAGAGAAGGAACTGTGTAATTCTTCTAAATCTGGAAAAAGGAGTTGCAAATCTTCTGAAGCAGGGGCAGGACCTCCTCTTCCCCAACAACCTCTTCAAGCTATAGAGAATATTATCAGAGAGATGAAGGATGTCAATATCACTCACAAATGGTTTGTAGAAAAGATGCAATCTGTGCAAAAAGTATTGCGAAGAAAAACATTAGTGCCATGATTCCGGTTGTTTTAAGACAGTTTAATTAGGTCATTAGAACAGAGTACTTGAAAGTATGCTAAATAGTTTTGTGTTATGTTGCTCACTGCTTTTTACATTTGTCATTGCGAACAATTTTCTTTTGAACTTATTTACAGACACAATAGTTGCTGTTGTGTTCTCAGAGCCATGCAGCTATTATGAAGTTTCAGATTATTGTGCTTGCTGTTATTTTATATGTTCAACATCATTTCTGAATATGATTTCATTAATCATGTTCATTAAATGAATTTAGGTGAATAACTTACGGTTCGTTAAATTAATTGGTTTTTCATATTTAATGAATAGTTATCTGAGCATTTTCATGAATCCTTGATGAACTAAAATATATTTGGTTCATCAATCGTCCTGATAAATTATATGTAATGTATACCTGAATGTTCATGACCTATATCAGAGTCCAAAATAGCAGCCGGCAGTTTTAGGACCTTGCTGGCGATGGTTTATCGGTGAAATTGCTTTTGCCAAGATTAAAATTATGGTAATTTATTTTGATTTCTAACATTGAGTATATTAGAGTATCAAAATTGTTAGTAAGTTCAACAGACAAAGACAATAGCATCAAAGTTGTTAAAGAATTTTTACATTACAAATAAATGCCTTAATTTTGGTTTACATTACATTATTTGGGCCTTAATGTCCAGGGGCTGGTTGTACGAAGCCTGGATAGCTTTATTCTGTGGATAAGGCCTATCCAGTGGATAAATCTGCTATCCGGTGGATAGTTATCCACAGGATAAAAAGTGGTTGTACGAAGCATGGATAGTGGGGTGGATAACTATCCACTGGATAAGTACCTGACGAATGATTAAATCATCGGGTACGTCATGTTTTTACTCATGTGTAAGCTGGTTGCTAAGCGTTGCTATGTAATGATGTATTAATTTTAATAAACTTTTAATAAAATTGTCTTTTACACAATGTCGGAATCAACTGAGACTGCAAAAAGAGCAAGGAAACCAAATTTTTCGACGGCAGAATGCACTGTAATTTTGCAAATGGCGGAAGAAAATTTGAATGTAATTCGAGAAAAATTTTCAAGTGTGAACACCAACAAAAAAAAACCCTGAAGTATGGAAGTCAATCAGCGACAAAGTCAACTCACTTGGTACTGCGAAAAGGACAGTGGGAGAAGTAAAGGACAAGTGGCGGTCCATGGTCGGAACTGCAAGAAAAGACTTCAGTCGAGAATGATTTGAACAAAGAAAAACCGGTGGGGGAAAAGCACCTGCATCTCCCAAAGAAACCTCTCGGCGAATCATTGAGCTTTTTGGGGATGAGCCCGGGTTCTCCGGTATACCTGGAGGTGTTGAATCGGGTAAATGATACCTACGGTACGTGTTTTTGATTGCTAAGGTTAACCAAGGCATGGCCAATGTAAACAAAACGGGTCAAAAGTCAAAACTCAATCTCTGACTGACTTTGGTGGCGTTTTTACGCGTGCATGATACTCATTTGATATTTGGATCTACGAGGCAAAGGTTTCTTGTTTTCGCTGGAAACAAAAGTTCCTAATTGTGTTTTTAAAAATTGACTGAATGTGAAGGCCGAAGACAGTTCAGACTTCAGACTTGTCTCAGATAAGTGCTAGTCAGATTTAGTATTCGTATAATTCCCTTCATCGGATAGAGGACACAGAAATTGATACTAGAAAATATACAGGAAATATCAACACACCGTTGAAACTTGAAACGGAAACAATAACAACGAAAAGTTACACCCCCTATTCGTCATGGTTTGATCTGTCAAACTTAAACACTAAACACTTGAACGCAAATGGTAGTATGATTTCTTGACCTCCATTACGTACGCGTTACTGTTGCACAATTGTCTTTTTGTTTTATATATTTTAAAAGTCTTAATATATTTACAATTAGAGCTCATGCCCCATGATGACATGTTCCATTGTATATTGTCAATGTATCTTATTCATATTTTGTATTACTTTACCTTATTATTTTTATACCTTATATTATTTTTATCCATATTAATTAACTATCAACTCATATTACATATTCACTTATCACTTACTCAATTGCAAAAGGAATTTATTTTTTGAAAACACGTCAAATAGATGTGTAGTCTGTTAATTTCCACAATGCTTACTTGTAATGTCACAATGTCACATCTGGTAAGGTTTACAGCAAAAAATGTCCATAAAGATGAAGTTTTCACCTGAGAAGATATATTACATTTCTTCGCAGAAGGTTCCAAATATCACAAAAATGCAAAATCCCTGAGGATGATATAGACACTTTAAATAGCCATGTTGTATTTTGTAGGAAACAATACAACACTGACAGCAGGCACTGTATTGACTGAGCCCGGGAGTTTTGTTTTGGATGACCCTTTCCTGGTACTTGACCAACCACCACTGGAATTACTGGTATTGCCATTAAATGAGCCCTCTATTGCTGATGTAGCACCACTGACAAATGAATCTGTACCTGTAAGTGCATCAGCATCACAAGTTAGTTCTCACTCACCCAAGGCTCACCAACCTACTGGTAGTGGTACAAAGAGAAAAGTGTCAACACAAGACATCCAAAAGATGCAAGTAGAAGTTCTCAACTTGGAGAAAGAAAAGATTTCATTGGAAATTGAAAATATGAAGCTGATCCAAAAAAAGTTAAAGCTTGAACTTCAGCAATTGGAGCTGGAACATTAAATTGGAACATTAAATTGAATATTATTACCGGTACATGTTGATGTGATTGGTCCAATTTTATATTAAATGTTCTAATATTTTAAATTGTAATGAATAAGGACACAGTATTCTTTGACCAAAATATTTCATTAATTCAAATATTTGTAAATTATGTATTTTATTCATAAATTAATGCTACTATTTATAAATGTACCTTAAAATACTTTAACAATAATGTGTTATATGAATAAATAATTTACTATTTACACAATACATTGAAATTCAATTTTGTAAAATTGAATTTCAATGTATTTTGTAAATAGTAAATTAATTTATTCATATAACACATTATTATTGTTAAATTTTTGTTAAGAATAATTATATAATTAACAATAATTAAATGATGTATCATGTAAAATTCTCACAATATATCAAAAATACGTGTTTGTTATGTGATTTCGAACAGCTTCTCCCGTATTTACACCATCATAATCATCTCCCAGGTCTAATGGCTCTTCCTCGTCATCATCGTTCATCATTGGCTCATTCTTGTCAATCGCAATATTGTGAAGGACACAACAAGCAGCAATGATGGTGCATACTCTCTCAGGTGACATTCTTACTTCAGAGTGTAAAAGATGAAATCTTCGTTTAAGAATGCCAAACGTTCTTTCAATTGATGATCTTGTGACCTTTTGTGCCCTATTGAACCTTATTGAACCTGCGTTGCTGCCTTGTAGTTGGATTTGGGTATGGTGTCATCAGATATGGTAAGTAGGCATACCCACTGTCTCCAAGGAGGACACCATCATCCAAACTACAATCCTGGTCAAAATCACTCGGACACTTTGCTTTAAATGACGTCTGAAATAAAATTTCCTTCGGAAAATCATTCCCCCTGCTCCCCCCATCCAATGTTGATAAAACAATTGCACTGAACATACTTTGCATTTCATTTTCTAACCAACATTAAACTGGGGAAGAGGGGGGCGATGTCTTTGGAACATAATCTTAGAAATTGATGCGCTTAAGTTCTTTTTAGGCGACTGTCCGAGTGAATTTTGGCCAGGATTGTAGTTCCTTCAAGGTCTTGCCTGTGGCTGTCATGTGTCGAGCCAAGACATTTTGCAACTACGTTGAGAAACTTTCCTGTGTAGAGAAAACCAAACCATTGGTCAATTAGTGAACTCTCCAGTTCTATGTCTGAAAATCTGGAATATTTTTTGCAGAGAATGAGAAAAAATTCATGGCCACACCCCCACCCCCCATTTCAATGTAAAAATAACATGGTTTGTCCAAAATCAGTGTTGTAGAAGTTACCCTAGATTCCTAGAAATGGCTACAGTTTTCAAATTTTTAACACACTCCAGATAATGCTATCCAAGCTTCGTACAACGCAAATTATACCCTGGATAAAATTTATCTGCTGGATAGCGAGTTATCCACCGGATAGAGGTTTATCCAGGCTTCGTACAACCGGCCCCTGAACGTAACTTTGCCGCTTGGGAGACAGCCGGCAAAAATTTTGACGTACAAAAAACAGCGTACAAAATTTGGCATATTTTCTGAACGTTATTTCGAACCCTGTATATTCTGCTTTTTCATGAACAGTTCATGACCTGCATTCTACTTTTTCATGAACAGTTCATGACTATTTTGCTTTTTCGTGAACAGTTCATGACCTGCATTCTACTTTTTCAAGATGCAAAAGAAAATTTAACTTGTGCACCAACTGCAAGAAGATATTCTGACGAAGTAAAAGACTTTCCACTGACACTGTATTTCTACTCACCCAAGGCATACCGGTATGTAAGATCTATCATCCCATTACCTAATCCATCCCTACTTCGAAAATGGTCACCCTCTGTAAACTGTAAACTGTGAACCAGTTTTCTTTAAAGAAGCATTCACAGCCCTAGCAAGTCAAGTTCGTAATGCATCCATCAAAGAAGATTGCTGCATGGTCATTGATGCTATGTCGATTAAAAAGCAGACAATGTGGGACCAAAAGAATGATCAGTATGCTGGTTTTGTGGCTTATGGTCAGGGAGGAGTAATTCCAGAAGATCCTGACACATTGGCTTCAGGGGCACTTGTTTTCCTCTTGGTCAGTGCTCGCGGTCATTGGAAATGCCCTATTGGCTACTTCCTAACTGATAAGGTATCATCGCCAGTTCAGGCACAACTTGTCAAGAAGGCACTAGAAAAGGAAGCTGATGCTGAGTTAAAGGTATGGTCTGTAACGGCAGATGGAACATCAGTCAACTTGAGCACTTTTCAGCAGCTGGGCTGTAAATTTGGTGCAACGCACAGCTCGATGGTTACCAAATTCGAACACCAAACCACAGGAGATGTTTTTGTAATCTGCGACCCATGCCATATGCTGAAGCTTACCAGAAAATGCATTAGCACACCTTGGCTCCTTCATTGACATGAATGATGAAACGGTGAGATGGGAACATTTTCAAAACCTGCATACACTCCAAGAGCAGAAGGGATTGAAGATGGGGATAAGCTGACTTCCAACCACCTGAAATTTGAAAAGCATAAGATGAACGTTAAATTGGCAGCTCAGACTCTAAGCTCTTCAGTGGCAGATGCAATTGAATTCCTAGATGTGTCCAGGAAAAACTATGGCAAGCCAAACCTGACAAAAGTGTATCGAGTTTCCATTTAGTAATCCAGAAAAAAAAGTGATAACGAGGCCGAGGCGATCATACCATCAACACTGCCAATACTGAACATCCTGAAACGGCCCAAGCCAGTCAAGCAACCAGTTCAAGACAAGAAGCCCTCCCCGTTCATCGTGGTGCTGCCTTTGGCGTAAGACGTTACTTTCCCACTCGGCAAAGACCAACATCATCGACGTCGACCAGAAGATCAACAAAGAACAGCACCAGATCCATTGACAACAGACCGTTCTTGCGCGATCTGATTCTATTAAGCGGCCCCAGTGAGGCAATTGTGCCGCGTCAGGGAGCTCGTGTTCTGTTGTCAGAGAATGGCCACCTCGTAACGGCTTGCCAATTTACTAAAGGCACAGAAACTCAGATTGAAACGAAGATTATAGAGGCATTCGACGGCAAAATCCCTGAGCTAGTAGACATATAGTTACTCATGTCAATCCATACGTCGTTGGTCAGACCAACCTTGGCACTTGGTCAGCCTGGTATTGACGGCGTCATTCTACATCAACTGTTTAAAGCAAAACCCGTATACGTGCGTCCAAGTCGCGAATTGTTAAACGCAAGGTCTAAGAGGCGGAGAGAGTGTCAGGTAAGGTTCTGTAATATCCATTCGACCATTCATATGCGATTTATCTACGTGATTCTAACGTTTTTTAAGCAGAGCCGTTAAGGCAGATTTTTCAGAGCAGGGGTGCAGAACACCTGGCCTGATAGAGAAACAGTACACACTGAAGAAAAAATCTGAGAGGGGGTCAGCCTGGGCATTGGCTAGAGGGGGGGAGGCAAGGGGGGGGGGTTATTTTACCAAAACAATGTAGTACATTATAATTTATGTATATTATCATAAGAGGGGGGGGGTTGTCACAAATTCACAGATACTTTTTTGGCATTTTACGAATAACAAAAAGTAAAATAGCATCTTCACAACTTTTTCAACAGTTCAATCACAATTCACGCGACAATATTGCTCTAAATCATGATTCACAAAGCTCAAAAATAGCCAATCACAGGTTCATGAAAGTACCCTTGCCCCCTCCTCTCCTAAATGTGGAAAAATAAATTGGGTTATATACATGTGGCTTTTGCTTGACAAGGGGCCTTTGTCACCTCTGTAAGGTCATTTAACATGTGTACACTATATATCACTGGCATAAGCCATTTATCACTGGCACATCACTAACTGCAATGGGACCCCAACCACTGGTGTGGTTGTGTGTGTAGGGGGGGGGGGGTAGAGGGGCCTGTTACCACTGACATTTGAATAGGAACTTCCATTGTGGATATGAAGCCATTCCTCACACTGTCTCTGTGCAGTTTAAAACTGACTGTGAACTCGTATATTTGCAGAACAGAGTGAAATCAGTGAATGCCTTTAAATTAATACACTTTAGGGTAGGGACCCACAAATATCTTTTACCAGGGGTCAACGTTTCTCTGTTATAAAATATTTTATAATTATTTTAACATGTATGTATTATTAAAGTATGTAATAGTTCGTTAGTTTTCTAATAGTATTATAAGCTGAGATTACAATAACATTCTGTCTCTTCATTTCTTTCAACTAATTAAAACAAAAGACAACAACATCTGGTATGAGTGAGGCTGGTAACCCTACTGGTTGTTCAGGTAATTAAGACATGCAGTACATGAATCTTTTTATTTAGTATTCCTTATGACGTTTCTTCTTTCTTTTTACAAGTTGATCCCATTGTAACTGTGGAAAGTCAGACAGCAGTAAACCCTGATACAATGGGATGCAACTTTTAAATATTTAAATGCATTTTCTATTTTATTGTTGCAAAATGCAAACAAGTTGTGTATATTAATTTGTTTTGATTATGCAGGTTTTAATTTTGTTATTCACCTATGTAGTTGTTACGGTACAACCCGAACCACACTCAAGTCTTGTACCACCAGTGGATGAGCTGATTGTACCTGTAGATGACTCAGATTTATTAATCCAAGGTACTCTAGTGTACCATTATACTTACTGTACAGTATAATATTTCTAAAATATTTAATTTTCCCATTACCTACTCTACAATAGACAGACTCCTTCTCTTGACAAAATCATGAGACTGAGCCAATTACTGTACATGTATGTGTTTTTACATTGCTCTCTCTGTATACTTTTACATGTAGCTCTGGATGAATATGAAATTCAACACACTACAGACAATGTTCAAAACATAGAGTCAGACGTCTTACCACAAGGTAACTATATTTAACTGTCAAAAATTTTAATGAGATGGCCTGTGATGACCTCTTAAAAAAAATCTACTGGCACCAGCGTGTACTTTTTCTTGCTCCCGTACTCGTTGTTACACGTGTTTCTTTCTTAACTCCGCTACATGTATTTTGGGACCTACATCTAATTTTGTTATTCAGCATAATTTTACCTGGATCTCTTACAACATCATTTACTGTATTTCTTGCAATAAATGTTGCATGCTTTACATCGGTGAAACTGGTAGACGTTTATCTGACAGGTTTGCTGGATATCTTCCTTCCGTGAGGAACAACGATGTTGACAAGCCTGTTGCCCGACATTTTAATAGTGCTAACCATTGTATTTCGGACATGCAAGTTTGTGTGCCATCTCACCCATTTCTGGCGGTAATGTCAGCCGCAAAAGACTAGAAAAGCGTCTCATATTCAAAATCGGTACCATTCATCCTCACGGACTCAACGAACGTTTTTCTTTTATTGAACACCTCTGAAGACATTGTTTCTATTCAGCAAGGGCGGACATAAACAGCGTTTTCACTTTATCTATTTTTACTCTCGCTCATCCTTTTTACCCCCTCCTTCTTGCTCATGGATGGTATGAATAGCAAATGTCTTTCGCATCTCATTATCGATTTGTTATTGTTATTTTGATTTGATTGGCTAATTTTTTGCATCTCATTATCAACTTGCTATTGTCATTTTTATCTGATTGGCTTATTTTTGGTCACATGATTACCTTTCGTATATAAGCTCATTGTTTGTTTACACTCTTCACGTTTCTCTCTGACGAAGGGCCTTCGCTCGAAACGTTAGACTCCTACGTTCTTTGTTTCGGCAGTATATCTAACCTTGCTATATTTCGATTGTTGTTTGTACACTGCCTACGCAGCACGCTACTTTTATTACACTAAGAAGAACTCGGTACGCCTCGCTTCTTTACGATTTTCTCGTGATCTTCAGCGATTCTTTATAGAGCTGGCGACTTCACAAAACGAAATGTTTGTAGATTTCCATGGCCATGCGTATTGACAGTCTTCTTTATTTTATTGTCAAGTGTTCGTGCCGTACCCCGGCCGGCACATCTTTAATTCAGACTCGGCTAGAAACCTACAACAGTAATTGTCTAGGAATATTATTATTATTATTATTATTATTATTATTATTATTATTATTATTATTATTATTATTATTATTATTATTATTATTATTATTATTATTATTATTATTATTATTATTATAGTCCAGAACTACGATAGGACTCATCATGAAAATGTCCCGGGCCGCACAACAAACATAAATAATATACATGGAAAAACCACCGAAACCTTTTGTTTACACAAACTCAAGATCATGTTCTACTGGCATGCCTCATGAGTCGTCCCACACGAAATTAACAATGACCAACCGTGCATTCATTAACTCTTTCCTGTCTGAATTTATTGGCGTAAGAATCGTAAGAATCGGGGATTTTTCCTGTCCCCGATCGTTTGGGATTGTTACAAGTGTGAACATGGTTGAAGTAACGTCCCAGACAGTCGCCGATCTGATGGAAGCATCGCAAGAATCGGAATCATTTCTATTTGGAAAATGCATCCCAGACGGTCGCCGACGATCGGGGATTCTTACGACTAGTTACGACATGTGTGAACACTGAAACTACTCTCACAATCGGGGATGATTCTCGATAATACAAGATGGCCATCTTGTATTATCGCGAATCATCGCTGGACGCCGGCGTCCAGCAAAAGCTACTTGAACTCTCTAGCAGAAAAGTCCAGAAACGGTGAAGACACCACGTTTATGGAAATGGTAAAATAATTCCCTTGTCTGTATAATAGGAGCAGCGCACAATTCAAAGATAAAAACTCAAAATTGAATTCATGGGAGAAGATCGCTGCTTTGTATACACCACCGAAGGTAGTCAGGAAACAGAAGTTCTTTATACTTACAAGCAAAGATATGAGAGTATTCGCACTAAGGTAAACAAAATGCAAACTGCCTTATGGTTCAGGGAGTGTCGTTGTCCGTGCAAAATCATCCGTCTGTTTAAGGCCGCCATCTTTAAACTTTAAACTTTGGCGCGAATTATGAGAAGTCACGACAAGTGTGAACCTGGCTGTCGTAAGAATCGCCGACGATCGGGGATAGACTGTCCTCGATTCTTACGATTCTTACAAGTGAGAACTAGGCTTTGGTATTTTGTTCTGGCTAACGCCCGACGATTTTGTTCACCTCTGGGGAAGGCAGGGCCTCTTTTAAGGATTTTTCCGTGGGGGCACCGTTCACAAAAGGGGACTTTCCTAAGGAGATCCGGGGGCATGCCTCCCGGAAAGTTTTGAAATTTAGAGTCTCGGAAATGCCATTTCCTGCATTCTGAGGGGCGATTTTTAAGAACACTGAAGGGCATAACAAGTCATAAAAGCTAGTGAAAATACAACACATTTCTGACTGTTTCGCTTTGTATCAGAACTCATCGACATCAAAATGTTGTGAGGAACTATAAAAAGATTTTCCGTCATCACATACACCCTGCCAAAATAAGAACTATTTAATAACTAATATAAAGATCTATCTATACCTTTGTAACAACTGAAACTATTCAACTAACTTGCTTATCTATACACATTTTATCCTGGGGCAAAAAGGGACTTTTACTGGGGGGGGGGGGCAAAATCAATTCGTAGGGGCTCAAGGGGGGACTGTGGGGGGCCTTGGCCCCCCAGTTACATAGTTAAAAGAGGCCCTGGTGGAAGCCCTCGCATAGGAACGAGTTATTAATAAAGTAATAAAATCGCTTTGTATTTACATAAATTTTTTTTTCCTGCGATAAGTACATGTCAGTGGTCGTTATCATTAGCAGAAGGACCCATAAATGCCGCCATTTTGAAAGTGAAAATGGGGACATATTTTTGGCCAGCACCCGCAGACCAGTTATATATATATATATAGGTCAGTGCAACAGCGGGGAATTTTGTCTGTCCATGCGCTCGTGGAGATTGCGAGATAGTCGCGTGAGTTGTCCCCAAGGCTTCACAAACATAAACAAAGATGGTGGTAAATTTTTCCCCTACCACCCTTATTTCCCCCAGAAAAAGTTGTATCGTTTGTAAACGGCTTGTGAAAGAACACTGGAAACAATCAGAAGCAGCTTAATTTTAATGACACTTTTTTGTTCTAAAAATTGTAGAAATGGGGCTTTGAGCTCAATTAAACTGCATGGATTTGAAGCCACGGCATGTTGACCACAACGTACTCAAGTCGTTGTCACCCAATTTAATATCGTACGATTCACTAAATATATTTCTATTTCTTCACGTTCTGGGACGGTAAAAATATTTTGAGGCAAAAGGGCAGATTTTGCAGAAATTGACAATATTTGCATGTCGCCGCCACAGTGAAATTAGTAGCGTAGGCGTGTCAAACTTTATTGTAAGATCTGAGTGAGACAAAAAACTGATTATATATTTCTTTGTACAAACGGAATTATACATGAATTTAGCACAACATTGCGGCAGTTAAGAGGTCTTGCTCGACATAAGACAGAATCTGAGTACGTTTTAATGACAGCACTAACTAGTAAACAAGTCGTCGGATGAAAGGAATAAATACATAATTTACCCATTTCCCCAATTTTCCCATTATGAAATACCTCTCAGATATCAAAAGCAGTAATGGAATGAAATGAAACCAGCATTTAAAGTGCCACTAACCCCCAAAAAAATTTTCGCAAATCTAAAAACTCTTATTGAGTGGATTGGTCCAGTGAATAAATTATTGGTATTGGACATTTCTTTGGTCTTCTGTAGACCACCAAAATTGGCATATGCAAAAATTGGCATATGCAAAAATTGGCATATGCATATCCCATGGCGGAGAAGGAAAGGGAATAGGTATGTTCCTGGTCGTCAGACAAGCCAAACAAGGAACTCATTTGAGCTCTGTCTGCTGAATGCATACAATTTTTACATTGAGTTAGTTGGGAAAATGAATATTTAACCCAAAATATTCTATGTATTCACCAGACAGGGCTCAAAGGAGTTCCTTGTTTGACTTGTCTGACGTAACACCAGGAATATACCCGTTCCCTTTCTTACCCCGCCATGGGACATGCAGATGCAACTTTGGTCGTCTACAGAAGATCAACGAAACGTCCAATACCAATAATTTATTAACTGGCCTAATCCACTCAATGAGGGCTCTTAGATTTGCGGAAAAATTTTTTGGGGTTAGTGGCACTTTAAATTTTGAGGAAGAAGGCAGATTTTGAGTTATAGTTGATCGAACATTCGCTATCAATTTGACTCCAATGTGGCTTCTTCGTACCATCACTTCATCTTCGATATTTATACACCTTCCTGGCTAAATGTCTTCTTTCACCTATCAGAAGAACGTCAGTGTCTCCACTAATTGAACTGAAAACAATCAAGACATTCATTTCCAAATACATTGTCGAATTATTAAAATAAATACACTGTTAATAAATATATTAAATATATGTAAATGCTTATTATTTATCATTTGCTTCACCGCAAGAAACTGGATTGCCGTTGTCTGGCCAGGGCCGCCTTGTTTCAGGGAGTTTTCGGTGGATTCTATTCAGCGTTTTGAAATACATTTAGGCTTCGTTTAGTCGAGAATTCTTGTCTGAAAAAAGCCTGTTTCTCAATGGCCAAACACATAAATTCTTCCCGATGATGTACTTTCCTTTCGCAGCCAAAATACTTTTTGGCTTTCTTCATGCACCAAGTCTTTCGTTCGCCCGATTTAGAAAACACACTGAATTGCCGTCCCATGGACTTCGTTGTATGGCAGCCAGGGCACAGACACGACACGACCCATCATTACATATTCTTTGATTTTTAACAGCCGGTACTTCTGGTAACACTTATTTAATATAATTTGAGCCCCATAAACAAATGCCCGCGAGTTAGCCTGCCGCCCGCCTTATTTCCACCAATCAGAATACCTAAAACATCCAATGTTATCTCGACCAATCAGATGTGGTGATAGCTCAGCCTGTGCCAGGGCCATTTGTTCTAGGCCGCCATCTTGGCCAGTTCCCACACATGGCCCTGGGGATGAGGTTGAATCTGATCATATTGTCTACGATCGTCACGAATTGTTCTCGTATTTTCCTGACCACCAGATTTATCAATTTTGGATCAACTGTGACGAGTTTGCAAAAGTTTTTTGCGCATCTAGTCCACCGGGCAGAGTTCATTCCTCGTCTGCGGTCAGATGCAAATGAATCGATTTTAGCGTTAGGACCATGATGCTTTGTGTGATTATCCAACCTCCTCTGGTGGAGCGAAAAGCAACCCTTGCTCTCCTTCTCTTATGTGGGTGCCACCGGCGTTACCATACGAGATAGTTGTAGCAGGCACCCTATGAATTGGGTAATTATAAATTCATAGGGATTATATATATAAGCCCCGGGCTTTATATGTAAACCCCTATGAATTTATAACGATGATTTATGGGAGATAAATCCCTCAAAAAACAAAGAAAACCGACTTGATCGTGTTTTAAGCAATTATAAATACCTTCATCAACTGTTTGGTCCTTAGGTACCGGTCAGCGACCATCACCATTAGCAGAAGGACCTATAAATGCCGCCATTTTGAAACCGAAAATGGTCACACTTTTCCCAACTCAAAAGTAATTGGAGCACGCAGTCCAGTTATATATAAGTCAGTGGTTTAAACCCAGAGCGAAGGGCCTTCGCTCGAAACATTAGACTCCTACGTTCTCTGTTTCGACAGTATATCTAACCTTACTATATTTCGATTGTTGTTTCTACACTGCCTACGCAGCACGCTACTTTTATTAGCCTGGTACCCTTGGCCCAATCAAAGAATATGGGCCAGGTAACCACTAAAAAAGATTTATTGACATATTGGTTGAAACCTTCGCGCATTCAAGGCATGCGTAGACGTACAAGTGAATTTAGCCCTGGATGACGTGAGATTGTAATAAGCCATTTATACGATTGCATAAAATAGCGTTGGGTGACTACCAGTGAACTCTATATATACTTGGAAGGCTGACTCCATTCAATCCCAGGACTAAAAAGTCAGGCAAGACGTGGCGGCAATGGGGAATTTTTGGACGTCAGTTCTAGGCTCCTACGCAGTCATCTTGGATGTCAGCCTTAGTCTTTTTTCTCGCGGCCAAACCACAGGCAGCCCAAACGTACACCCTCTTGAACACGAGCAGTGTTGTGTTCCTTTTGTGTTTACTTTCTGTACTTACAAGAGAAATCCTCTGGGACCAGGGTATAGAAATTCGAAATAAATTTAGACTCACAAAGAATATTCAAATTTAAACATAGAAATATTTCAGACGGCCCTCACTTGAAGCTCCGTAAGATCCACAAAAACCACTCGATCTCGCTAAAATTGTCATCAGTACATTCGTCAAGAACTTGGCTTTCAGTTCATTGCTCTTTCGACTCAAACGTTCGTCTTCGCAGCTCGAGAAACGTTCCTACAAACTGAGGTGACACCGGCCGTTCGTATATACACATACGGTGAGAGCTATTGTGAAGCCAAAGCCAGTTTGTATACAAATGTTACATTTCACTCGAGCTATATAGAAGATGAAAGAGGAATAAACCAAAAGCCGAGTTATTGACGCATATACTACGTCGTCTACGGCAATTTTCGCGAGATCGAGCGGTTTTTGTGTATTTTACGGAGCTTTAAATGAGCTGAGCTCGATTCCAGCCGTTGTATGAGCCCGCGTTCCTTCGCCCCCACATGTCCATTACGTCACACGCGCTTTTTTAGTTCATTAGTATTCATGCGAATCTCCTTCATAATGGCGCGACATTTTAGACGTTAGACTCAGTCGGTCAACAATGATCAGCAAGTATTAGTAACGTCAAAAACATATAACAGACAAACAAATACGCTGCTTCTTAATTGAACCAGTTTACCAGAGTCGTGGTGTACCTAAGACTGCTTGCGGTGAAAGCGACAAGCAAAGAGTCCCAAGCGACGTGATAGGCGTCAGCCTGGTAGACATGGGACAGCCTGACGGTGTATCAAGTTAGGTATCAACATCGAATAGGTGGAAGTTGTTAACATCGAACTTACAAATCTAGTCTACACAAAGAAGATTTTGACCAGTTAATCGAAAAAATATTAATCGTTTCTTGGATAAATTCTGTATCTGTTAAATCGAATTTAAAGTAAACCAAACAACACGCTACACCTCGCGCTACACAAGTATATAGAAGAAACTAAAACATAAGACGTTTAGGTGACAGGTTTGTTGAACACCTTCGTGATGTCAAAAACAATGTGCAAAACAAACCTGTTGCCAGGCACTTCAACAGTGCCGACCACTCCTTTTCTAACATTAAAATCTGCGCTATTCAGCCCATTACAGGTTGTAACAATACTTGTCGTAAACAAGAAATGCGTCTCATTTACAAACTTGGTACCATTCACCCTCACGGCCTCAATGAGCGATTCTCTTTCATTTAGCTCACTCCACCACCATATTCCACACCTTTTCCTTAACCTTTTCCTGATGACGTAAATAGTGATTTATAACCTGTTTCTTTGCCTATTTGCAGGTAGCTGACCCACAAATTGGGTCAGCACCTGCACACAGGCTAAAATTACATATTAATTTATTTGTTTACTTTGTTTTTATTGGCTTACATGTGTTCACGTGATTCCCATTGTAGCTCTGCTATAAATACACGTGACCACATGTGAGTTGTGTACTAATTTCTCCTGACGAAGGGCCTTCGCTCGAAATGTCGAGAAGAATTTTCTCTGTTTTTCAGGCCAACGTGACTTAACCCTGGTAATATTTGGATTTCAACCGTGGCCGACGCTGTCCAAGAAGCCTAAAACATAAGTTGGCTTTTTATGTTTAATATCTTACCCCTTTGTCGCTGGCAGAGCTTTGTCGACACGCCACAAATCGTTTGTTGCTACGGTATGAAATATTTTGATCGAGATCTCAGATCTGCTGCTTTATCTGCATTTGAAATTTACCTGTCTGCAATTTTAATATAATCACTCGGCAGTTTAACTTATAACCAAGACATACAGCTCTTTCCAAAAGAAGGCTCTTTACCTAGTTACTCACTGAGAATCTGACTCGGTTTTCGTTTTTTTCCTTCTGTGTCACGCTCTTAGCCTACTCCGCAGGCCTCTCTAATCAGAAAGCGCAAGTTCAAGTCAAGTGCGCATTTAACTTATTCCGCCGTCTCGATCAAGACAAACATAAAAATAGGTACGCAATGCGTACATGCGGATACTGGTATTATTTGGCCAACAGGTAATGATTGAGCAACGTAAATTGTTCACTAAAACATACTGAAAATGCTTGATAACCTTGTGACATATCAGCATATGCTCTCACGTATCATCTAGAATCGACAATAATTATTAATTTTTAAATGCCTTTAATAACTTAACAATATAAATGCTTAATTCTAGCCCTTACTTAAACTCCAACCCAATCCCTAACCCTAACCCTGCCCCAACCCTAATCTTAACTGTAATCTTAAAATGACAATTTTAGGTAAATTGGGAAAAACGGGAAACCCGGTCGCTAATATCGCTTTCGTTCTAATCTTTACTGTCTACGTTAGACACTGGTAACACATGAATTGATTTGTCTCAACAATGATCAAGGCGCTTTTTGAATAAGTACTTTATACGCCTACATGTAACTCAAGCAGTACCAAATACAGTTGATTTCTGCGTATATACAGACAATCAGATGGCTGAGGGCCTAACATGTCAACAGTACATTTGAAACATTAGTTACCAAATACAGTTGATTTCTGCGTATATACAGACAATCAGATGGCTGAGGGCCTAACATGTCAACAGTACATTTGAAAGATTAGTTAACAGGCTATTCATATTTCATAAAGATCCCAAACAAGCACTCCCTCTGATTCGAACCTAAACAAGCACTCGCTCTGTCTCTTCGTCCATGAAAAGCTTCTCGTTTGAGCGAGAAAGTTGAAGTGCGTTACGAAATAATTATAACACTTTGCATGTATCATTTTATTATGCGATGCTGAATTACTGAACACGAAAAAGTATTGCATGTAAACGAGCATTGACCGTGTGCTTGCTATTAAGATAACAGTGAATACATATAATATCATAACCTAAAAGCTATGAAGTGCATACTATCTATCTGGTATATAGGTATATGGTTTAGAAAGCAGTCACCGATTTGCAGAAATTGACAAAATCGTTTAAACTTTACTGTATCGACAGACCAGTAGACCACTATCAGCTATCAACTCGTCGTGGATATTTTGTTGGCGTCTTGTGATTGCGTGCAATTATCCATTACCTGAAGCGAAACTCGACTTCCAATCTTCCAGTGGTTGTTCTTGTACACGCTCGTAAACCCTTCGGACATACGAATAAGACTTCTGAAGTATGCCTATTAGCTTTTCGGCTTGATAACGTGATTGACGAAAACATTCGGACACACCTATGGTTTAGCAACCAGTATCCGCAAAAACGCACGTTAAGTGGATTTACATAATCGTTTTATTTATTGCTCAACCTGCTGTTTGTTCGTTTTTTAATCTTGGCGGCAAGCAGCTTTTGGCACAGCATAACCTATGTTGACTTGATTTATTTTTGCGACGTCATTACAGCTTGTTTTCCCCTAGACATGTTAACTATTCAGTTTTGTGAACAGGAAAAAAACATGAAACGCGGTCCCTCTAATCGCATTAAAATATGATACTTATATCGCTTTAATTTCGCTTGAGTGTAATGTTAGGTAAATCGGCAAAAACAGGAAACGCGGACGCTAATTGCATTGTTAAAGAATATGATATTTTTATGTTTTATATGTCTATGTATTAGACTCTGGTAACATATGCATTCATGCGTCTCAATAAATCAATGTTCAACGCGTTTTTTGAATAGGCATTGCATACACGTCTACATGTAACATAAACAATGCCAGGCACGGTGGATTTCTGCGTGTAAACTTATAGCTAATACATCTTGGCCGAGCGCCTATGAACACATAAACACTTGAAACATTTAATAGTTAAAAGGGCATTCAGATTTCAGAAAGATCTTTAATTCGAAGCCAAACAAGCGCTCACACTGTTTCTTCACCCTTGGAAAGCTTGTCATTTAGGCAACAAAGTCGAAGTGCGTTCCGGAATTATTATAGTAACACCTTGTATGGTTTTATTACGTGATGCTGTATTGAACACGAGAAAGTATGGCATGTAAATGTGCAGTCACCGCGCGCTTGTATTTATAGTATAAAACAACAGTACATACATACACATACATACATGCATAAAAATGTATTAAAATGCTGAAATACATTTTGTTTCGAAACCAGACAATCCGCAAAAATTCTCAAAAACGTTCAAATTTATACCGACAGACCAGTAGCCCACTGTGAGCTGTCGACTTGTCATCATATTTCTTGACGTCTTGTGATTGCGTGCAAATGTTCATTACCTGAAGCAAAACTCAACTTTGATCTCCCATTCGTTGTTTGTATTCACGTTCGTAAACCCTTCGGACATATAAATAAGACTTCTGAAGTATGCTGATTCGGACTATTGCTATTGGTCTGCGTTGATCACGTGATTGACGAAAACATTCTTACACACACACACACACACACACACACACACACACACACACACACACACACACACACACACACACACACACACACACACACACACACACACACACACAAACAAACAAACAAACAAACAAACAAACACACACACACACACACACACACACACACACAACCACGCTCATGACATAGCGGATTATGGTTTAACAACCAGTATCCGCAATAAGACTTTGCGAAACTGATGCGTGCATGCCAAATGCTTTCTTTCTTTGCTTTCCTGATGTCTGATCAAGTCTTTCTCCTCTCGGATGTGTTTTGTGTTTTCACAGACATAGTTATTGGTCAGTAATGTCGCTGGCAATTATCTTGATATTATATACGCTTACGATCTCACACGCTGTATTCATGAAGCTGTGTTGATATTTAATACCCGAAGAGACTTGACATATGAACGCTGTACATGTGTGGAAATAATGCTTTCTTTCTTAGCTTTCCTACTGCCTGATGATCAGAGTCTGATCAAGTCTTTCTCGTCTGGGATGTGTTTTGCGTGTTCACAGACATAGTTTGATATTGGTCAGTAATGTCGCTAGCTGTGTTGATATTTAATACCCGAAGAGACTCGACATATGAACGCTGTGTACATGTGTGGAAATACATTACAGGCAATCGTGTTTTGTGTATTGCAAATTACGTTTTCTAATGGAGATTGGATTGTGTTTTGACTTTTGTCTGTGACCTGAATGTGTTTAGACGGTGGCTTTAGATCTTAGCACTGCATGTGAAAACCTGCGCGTGATTTTGCAGTAGCCCAAGTGAACGCCTGACCAGGCGTCTTGTTAATATTTAAATAGCATGGTTGAGTGATTCAACTGAAACGTTGCTATTGGACAATTCGTTCATTATTCTAGAATACAATGTGTTCAGTGACCGTGCACCGTGCACAAAAATGCATAAAGGCGAACAAAAAGATAGACCAAAGACTTTAGCTGAGTTTCCAGACCATATCTCGATTGACTATGTTCAAAGCGCACACTTTTTGTTCTCTCTCAATTCTGATCACGTGGGAAGAAGGGGCACGTTTCAGATGTTATCTGTTTAGCCACGCTCAGCAAAAGTACTGCCGGTGCAAATTGTTCAACATTTGGATGTAGAGCAATAATCCCGGAGAAAAAACACGAAAGGGTAAGTCTATTAAGCATTCCATCTGCGTCAGATGTTGCAAAGGCGTCTTGGCGAAGAGAAATAATAAATATTACGGTATTACAAAGGAATACGACGACACATCGTAGTTGATATAAAAGATATTCGCAGATAAATAGACATTTCCAACCAAGTGACATTGAAGTTAGTATATATAAGTATATACACACTACATTATACTAGAAATACATGAATGCAACAACCCCTCGCCCACTTTTATTAAATGCTTTTTGAAACACCCCCCACCCAACCACCCACCCACCCACCTTGATTAAAATAAGCACACCTGATATACAGGCAATATAAAACAAACAGATATAAAAAAAAATGATAATCCTCAAGATATTTCTATAATTTATGGATAAGATGACTAAACACTGATTTAACATATCAAAGCAAAACATAGACTTCATTGTTAAATTCTGGTTGTACAAAATATTTTTTTGGAGGTTTCAAAAGGGATTATTTTTAACAAGCTTTAAATGGCTTCCCTATGCATACATGTTTTGCAAAGGCAGAATTAAAAGTCAACTAACAACAGCTCAAAAATTACATTTATAATAGACTCCGAGATAAAAACAATTCGGTTGAATCGGATTCTAGAAAGAAGTATTAAACAGGCAACGTTTCAATCGAAAATATGGAAATACAGCCAAAACATCTCGTCCACATAAAGTCTATGGTAGTGTTTTAAGTTAGCTTTAGTTAAGGTGATTTATGCTTTGGACGAGCAAAGGGGAAGCACGAAAACGTAAAGCAGTATATTGTTTAGGTTAAGTGAAAACTTGAAAACAACAAGAATCCTACCGTTAACTTTAAAACGATTTGACCACGGAGTGACCACAAATACTGCAATTCAGATCGAGTTTTTGTTTACCATACGGCGTTTGGTTTCTTCAAGTTCTCTGGTTTCTCTTCAAGATATATTACACGGGTTGTTTGTATCCTTCTTTTCTTCGTGCTCCATTTCGTTTTGATTTAATAAACGAAAGCAAAATACTATTTGTCCAGTGTCCAACCATTCTTACCACGTGACACCGTACCAAACATATATATATATATAAATATATATATATATATATATATATATATATATATATATATATATAAATAAACTATGTCCCAGATTTCGTCTCCCTCGCTTTTTCTACACGCGTGTAAAGTGGACTACATGCATGTCGAGATTGGCACCCTCACCGGGCTCCGGGCCTTCGGCCCTATGCCTGGGCTCAGGGATAATTTGGTTATCTGCATTTGATGACTTCCAGAGAAAGTTATACTTTATCCGATGATAGAATGACTTGACAGCTGGTTAATAATAGTAAGCCCTCGATCGCATTTGTTTGGTCTCACTTTGTTTAATATTTCTCGATTATTTCTTACTTTCTTACTTTAAGTCGTTAAAAATAACAGATTGTGACTCAGAACTAGCCTGCCCTAAATGCAACAAGTAGTTGCGCATCACTTTTGCCAAAATGGGTGCCAGAGTGGGAAATAAGTCTGTTATGTCATGCACGTCACAGAGCTTCGGTCATTGGGCATGGCCTTGGTAAACTGACTAAAGTCGAAAATACCGATATCCAACTGGTTATAGGCAGTATATCAGTTTTGTGAAGAGGAGAGAATCGTTAAAACAAGTGGTCGAATTCGCTCAGATTGCGTTAAATAAAACTTCCATATATATGAGTTTCGCGACAAAACATGTCAAACTATTTGTCAGAAATACTACATGAAAATCCGTAGCCCCGCCTACACCTGATATTTGATCGCAAAAGTATCAAAATATGTGCTAAAATCTGTATGTTTTCAGTTATTTCTTCCAACGATTGCAATAAATGAAGTTTGTTCACACGGATCCAAAAATTACAAGGTTTTAGCGACATGCTTATCTATTCATTGTTTTTTTACCCCCAAAATAGGCCATGTCAAAATGCAAACGAAAATTTTGAGCACAGCCGGTTTTTCCTAGTGCTTACATATGTGAATGAACAGACGGTCTTATTAACAGCGGCGTAGCGTTCTACTCATGCGCGCAATTGATTTTGTTCACTCGGCATTGAATAGTTCGATATTTCCCGAGTAGAATGATATAAGTTTTGTAATATTTGACCGAAAAAAGTCCATGTCACTTTGGACCTGAACATAACGTAGTTAAAAGGCAAGGCGGAGATTGACGTCATCTTCATCTGGATCACTGAACGGGACAAACCTCAAAGATAAGTATACTTTTCTGTGTTAGAGTGGCTGATTTGTGTTTGTTTAAAATAACAAAATTTAGCAAGTTAACTATTTATTCGTTATTTATTATAAATTTAGTTAGTGGTGGCAGATCCCGCGCATTTTTAATAAATAGTACCCAGCGAACAGAGCCTTTTTTCCCTAATAATAGATTCTTGCTCGAAAAAGTATACTGGGATTAAGGGAGTAGTATGACTTTTGGTAATGTTTATTTACAAGCATTACTTATTTCATTACTTGCTGTAAAGTTATCTATAGCTATAAATGATGAATTTGATGGTACGGGGAGATCACAGGATGGAGGAAATAGCGGGAATGGTGACGGGGTATATTTTGAACCACATTTCAATTTGCAAATAAACCAGTATGTCTAGACTCATTTTCTATGGTTTTAAAATATGTGTGTGATTAAACTTACAGCATAGTAATAGTAATGACTGAGTCTGTTCTATTCTATTTTTTAGTTTTGTCTTGTATACTATAACTAAGGCATATGAGAAAGAAGTGGCTTCTGACAACAGCAAATCATTGATTAACGAAATCATAGACAAGGTAACTAGAAAGTATGGGTTTTTTGTCCACGTCAACGAGCGAATAATAAAGTTGTTCCGGGTGAAAATAATGAGAATGAGTGTTAAGGTGAAGCACTGTAATGGGGGAAGACAACTTAAAAAGTTGTTAAATATGTGGAAGAATGATGGATCATTTTGGACATGTTGTATATATTACAATGAACGTCTTCAAGCAGAACTGTTAGTAGAAAATGAGAGGTTGCATTCTGATAAGGCTGAACTGACTGAGCTAAAAAGAAAGGTTGAAAATGAACTTTCATTTTCAAAAGAAAAGTTGGTAAAATTAGATGAAGAAATGGAATCCACTCTATCAAAAGACAAACGAATGAAAAAGAAATTTCAGAAACTGGCAAGGCAGGTTATCCTGATACAGAAGGGAAAGAGCCATAAATCACGTGGGCCATCTGCAAAGAGATTTTCCCAGTATTCTAGACAACACAGATTACAAATTAAGAAAGGATTCGTTAACAATGCCCAAACTGCCCTCTCATTTCTCGGAAACTATGATTTTGTTGCAAGCAGCATTGAAATTCAAAAGAAAGAAAGAAACTCTGAAACCCTAAGCCTTGTCAACACTGACCAACCTGAGTTCTCTGTTGGTACTGATGGAAGTGACACTAATGACATTGATAACTTTAATTTTGCTGTATGTTAAAGATAAGTTTAATGTATCAGACTCTGCATACCAAGAAATGTCTCAAATATGTAAGGATATGCCTCGATCGTGGAAATTGAAGAAACACACTAAAGACCTGAACAAGTGTTGGAACATTTTGCCATTACCTAATGGATGTAATGGTGCACAGTAAAAGTTAGAGGACAGGTTGTATATTCGACTCAAGCAGCTTTTCAAAGATCCAGTGAAGAGAACAGCAATACTTTCAAATAAAAAGATAAGAATAAAACTTTCTGGGGATGGAACAAATTTAGGTAAGAGACTTCATGTAATTAACTTTACATTTACTGTGCTGGAAGAAAATAGCTGCCAAGGTGAAGAAGGCAACCACGTGCTTGCTATATTAAATGTTCCAGAACATTATGAAACTTTAGCTTTAGGTCTTGTTGATATAAGGAAGGAAGTTGAAAGTTTAACTACATTATTTATAGAAGATACTCATATTTCTATTGAGTATTTTTTGGGGGGTGATTGGAAGTTTTTAGCCCTTTGTGTTGGCATTGACTCTGCATCTTGTAAATGTGCTTGTATTTGGTGCAAATGTGAAAGTGGTGAAAGATTTGATCCAAAAAAGAATGGTCATTTACGGATACAACATTAGGTGCAAGAACCATTGAAGAAATTATAAAACTTGCTACATCTAAAAAGAAAGGAGCATCTTTCAATTGCTCTCGACAACCTCTTTTTACCTCAATTCCAATTGACCATGTTATTATTGATTGCCTTCATTTATACCTCAGAATTGCAGATAATCTAATAAATTTGTTAATCTTAGAATTAAGACGGCATGATTCAATTGAAAAAGTTGAAAAGTTTACTTCTGGATTTAATTATGAAAAATTTAAACATATGGCTGCATATGAGAAATTTCTTAATGAAGAATGTAAAATTTCTTTTCATTGGTATATCTGCAAAGATTCAAAAAAAACTAAAATGGAGGGATTTAACTGGCCCAGAAAAAATTAGAATCTTTATGCTAATTAACATTGAAAAATTATTGCCAAAATATGAAAAAGCTGTTATGGTTCAAGATATTTGGAATCGATTTTCTGCTCTGATCACCCACATGAATAAGCTTACTACAGAGAGTAACATAGGGGCATTTCAGGAAGAACTTAAAGAATGGCTCACAATTTTTCTTCAGGTGTATCACAAAAGACATGTTACTCCATATATGCATGCTTTTATTGCACACGTTCCCAAGTTTATTGGGCAATATGGAGCCATAACATTATTTACCCAGCAGGGTCTTGAAAAGCTTAATGATCTGACATCTAAGGCTTATTTTAGGTCAACAAATCATCGACATGATGAGGCATTACATTAGTTGTTAGAGAAAAAAAATAGGATTGAATTTTATAGAGATTCTGGGTATGTGCGAGAGAAACGTAACATTACATGTAGCAACTGTAAGGCAGAAGGACACACGCTTTTGACATGTTTGCAAAAGTGTAATAAGTGTAATTTTGTTCCATCTTGTTCACCACACCACATGAGTAAACTTGGTGGCAAGTGGGTGAAAAATTGTAATATAAATGATAATTTCGAACTACATGTAAATATTTAGATTACTACTGAAAGGCAAATGAAAGCAAGTATAGTACAGTACATGTCCTTGTAAATACCGTACCAATGGTCACCACTAGAAGTACAGTACACCTCTGGACTGCAGTACATTAGGGTTAATATTAAAAGAGATTAACACAGCACAGCACCCTAGTTCACAATATCACCATCATTTTTTATGCAAAGTGTTAATAAATTACTCAACGTTTTTGACTGTAGTAGGTAATAACATTGTAGCTTACAGTATATTTTTGAAAATAATTTGTCCAGATGTGTGCTTGCTTGTAGTGGCCATGAGTACAATGTCAATACTGTATAATTATTATGAAAAATTACTAGAAAGATGATTTTTAACAATGTGTAATTTACAATAATTTGATTATGAAGTTAAAATAAAATATAAACTGAAAGAAACATCAGAACTCAAAATAATATGAGTTAAACAACACAGAAATATACAAGTAATAACTATATATTCAAATGATAATATTATATACAGATAGTGCGGCATGCAAACCAGTGAGGTTGTTATTGATAACTGGAATGCTAGCAGTGTAATAATAAAAAGTGTAGCAATCTGCGATGTGTCCATGTTGATGACTAGTGTCAACATAACAGCTGGAACTGACTTCCAAAATCGACCATGTTTGGCTTCACTTTTTGACCAGAGTCGAGCATCCCAATTACAATCTTACAATTTTTTTTTCAAATAGCTTTTTATTGCCCCCTAAATTTTCAGGCAGGGTATCAGTGGCACTGTGGTTAGCACACATGGGTTTGTGAGATTTTTGCTTCACCTCGACAGCATGTGAAAAAAGTGCTTCCAGTTTGACTCTACCACACCACAGGTTTCCTCTCGGTACTCTGTTTTCCTCCTGTAGTAACATTGGACAAATGAGGGTTGGCCCTCACTGGACCTATAAGGGGAACAGTTTAGTATAACCAATAGGGTTATCCAGTACAGTACATGTTCAAATAAATGTTAGTTTAGTTTGTGGCTCCCCAAGAATTTTGACATCTCTTATTTTTTAACTTTCCAACTACCATGATTGTAATCATAAAAAGTACCATCTCCTCTTACAAAAGTTAAAACAAAAACAGGTGATCTTTCAAGCAAAGACTCAACAAATGTCTCCCCGTATATTTTGTATTCCTTGATGGGTGAAGGAGTTTTCAACCAGAAACGGACAGTCCCATTAACGCAGTAACAGAAGTCACCATTAGCATTCAAAATCCTCGCATACCAGCTACTTCCCAACAGCTCCGAAAGTTCTTCATTGTCCACAATCCGCATTGTTCCATTTTTGTTAGGAGCAGCCTTACCAATGCACGTCAAAACTTTGTCAAAAACATCCAGGTTAATGTCCAATTCTACCTTAGTTTCAGGTGATTCTTTCCTGGAGGAGATGAGTGATTGTTTAATTTTCCTTGACAGATGTTGTAAAAACATCTCAAGCCTGTCATCAAAAGAATTTTGCCCAGGTTGAAAAGCCTTCCCTAGTCGGACAACACAATTACTTGCTGGCTCTGCAGTTCGCCATTCATCATATTCCTCCGAATATCCAACATAGTGGAATTTCACATTGTTCTTTCCCAGGTCACGATCAGTTATCTGTTTTCAAGAGAAATTGAGCAATTTTAAATGTGTTATTGGTGGAATTTTACTAGCCTGTATTTTCAGAGCGAGCAACCAGCTTGCTACTGTGAATTATAATGGTAATTAATAATGTATAGCACTGTACTAATAAACTATTATAAAATAGTACTCAATTCAGTCACAGTAGCAAGCTGGTTCCTCGCTTAGTACATCATGCGTACATTATACGTTTAGTTATGACTTTGAAAATGTTTTACAGAGGAATGGCCTAAAACATATTTTAAGATTTTCATTTTAGTAGGTCCTGTCCCCAGGTGTCATAATAATTTTTGTTTCACAGTATTAAAATATGTCAAAGCTATCCAGAAAACTGATTTCTGATGTGGAAGTTAGCAATGTTTTAATGACTTTAATACTGACCGTCTGTCCCTCACAGACATATTCGTTCTTTATATCGCGATATAGTACATACCTCAATCTCGTAAAGTTTATTCGGATCTGCTTCAGTTTTTGTCTTCCTTTGCTTTGTAAGTATTCCTGGTAGAGCTTCTCCTTTGTTTAACAAGGCAAAATGCCCTGGCTCTGGCCTCGCACGCTTTGCGGCCACCATGTTTATTTGGCGATAATTCATGCGATAATTGGACTTCACGCTGACCGATCACACGGAAGGCGCGCCGAATAGCAAATCTGACAAATTCGGCCAAATAGTTTGGTATGTAATCCGCGGGTCGGGTGAGTTTCTTTACTTAACATGCGTGCATTTCAATACAAATTTTAGATGACTACAGAGAAACCAGGCTTGGAGCTGTCCTGGAGCATCACAAAATTTGCCATAAAAAAACACATGCATGAGTCAAGTTAAGCACAGAGTGAAAATTCTGAATGATGCACGTATGCGTGCAGTGGTTGACAAACGAATTTTTACCTTTTATCAAGTGTTAGAAGGACCGCAATGTTTCCCAAATATGTAGAATGTTTATCTCAACACAAACACAGTCTAATAAAATTACAACCTACTTCTTTTCAATTCCTTCTTCAAGGATTAAAATACATCCTGATGGCTGAAATCTGTCACGATGAGCATCGTTAAAGAGTAATTTGATGGTTAGAGACCATCAAATGAGGATTGCGGGGAAACGCTAAGGAAACCCAAACTTGATCAGTGTATGAATTCAGGTACATTATAAATGCTAATGCCATTTCTATTCAAAGAAAAAATGTTTGCCAGTGATATGTACAAGGAAATGTTTCAGGATGTCATAAAAAAGGAAAACACTGATATCACGAATCTGCCATTAAAAACCAGAAAGCATACTGTAGAGAAGTCTGTGATCACTGCACAGGATAATTTATTATGCATTACTAGTAAAATAATAACAAAGATAACAATTGCATGGTATATAATCTTTAAATAGCATTTAATTAATGAAAAAGTTAAGACCGCTCATTTATGTACAGAAAATAATGATAACAAGTTTAATAAAAACACAAAATAGTTACTAATTACCAAAAGACTATATGCTTCGACAAAACTAATAATTTAAATCTCAGCAGGTCACAGTCGACAACAGAAGTTTAATTAGAATTTTCTAACAACATGGTTGAGTGCAAAATAAATAGCCATAGCATTGCTAATCCCTCGATTCCCCTTTTCGGTGCCTGTATATGTTTCTGATTTCGACAAGCCGGAAAGTGGTTAGTTATTGCGAATAAACACCCGACTGCAGAAAATTTTGTTTAGCCCAACATTGTTTGACAACACCGCACATGTAAGGACGCCAGCTTGTGGTTGTATTCTCCCGTTTCACAGCCTTTTACTAAGTTAACTGTGGTTCCTTCAAACATGTAAGGTAAAACCACTTTTCGATTTCATGTTTTGATGTACATAAGTTAGAAATTTATTATTAATAAATTTAGGTTAATGTGAGGGAGTAAGAGATAATGTATCTCCTGCCTCAAAGCGATCATTAAGTGTAGTTCAGATGCAAAAGCCAAATAAATAAAGTGCATAAAAACATGTGCCAAAATGGTTAAAGCCGAACCCAAACCTTTATCTAAAGATTCCCCCTTATCAAAACAAAATTCCTCCTTGAGGCAAGGATAGAAATGAATGCGGCAAGGGTGACGGTGGTCATTCTATCACGGACTCACAGTCAGAGAGCTCACCCAAATCGTTCTGTAAAATAGCAGTCTAAGTTTTTCGGGGATTTTTAACCCACCCACCACAACCCCTTTTGTAATATATAAATTGTCTACTCTATACTTATAGAAATTATAATTGTAAAAAAATGTAATAATTTAATTATCTAATAAACGAGCGGCAGGAAGTGCTGTCATCCTTATCACTTCACAGAAGTGCTGTGCCTCACACACTTCACCCACGTGAAGGATTTGGATGCGGTAAGGCATTTTCTGACCTTACAAGTGCTGAGCACCCCTCAAACTTCGTCAATGTCTCTAAAATGGGCGATCCCCATTTTAGGCCGCCGGACAGGACACCCTCCTCCCGGTTCAGTTACTTCCTCGCTATCTCCTTTTGCCACAATTCATTACAATCAATGCCTCTGTCTCAGTTTGTATAATTAAAATACGACCGTGTTCATTAACACATAAAAAAGCACTTGGGGGTTCCTGAATCTGAAAATACAAAGAACCATCTCAGCCTTCGGTGTTCCTAATGTCCTGAGAGCAGCACTTATCGTATTATAAACATCGATAAAACACTTACAGCGCTGACAATAGTCTCCATTTGAGCTTCAATCTTTGCCGCATCCATCTCCAGTAAATCTAAATTTATCGCTAAGGGACCAGTCATTATTAATGCCGGGTAGATGGGCAGAAGATATTTTTCTGAATACCAAATATTTTTCATGACCCCTTATTTTTTAACAAAATATTTTTATGCCCCCCCCCCCCCTTTATTGAGGCAATATATTTCATAGCCCCTCCCCCAAAAATATCTAACTGACAAGATTCTTCTTTTAATATAAGACTTCTAATTTTAAATAGTGATACACAATGTTATTAATAATATAGTATTGCATCTGAATTCAATGACCCACAGTTGTTATAAAAATACCATTTTCTCTTTTCTTATATTTGTTTACTTGCAGCTGTAAAGTAATAATATAAGCACGTGTTTAACAGATTTTTAATATCTAATTTATTTAAAGCACAAGGTGAATTGGTCATATGAAGTATTAATAATATTAAATTTGCACCTCTGAAAGATCATTGTGTTTTGTAATTTTAAAAGGAAAGACTGACAGCTTTTGATATACTAAAATGAATACTTATTAATATCAGCTACAGTACATTAAAATAAAAAACTGGAGCTTTGCTTACCAATATATGAAGAAACTCTCCAATTGCCTGCAATCCTACCACTTCTTGTTGCCACAAATAAACTTTCCATCTAGCTCTCATCATCAGATGATTCATTGCCTTCATCCTTTTCAGCCTCAAGTTCACTATCAGGTATCCCCTCGCCCGTGCAGTTAATGATCTATATTTAAAGACATAGGGGTGTCTTTGACATGTTAATACTTAAACTTATTAGAAGTACGGTCAGGCATCGGCTCTGGTATACGTTGGCAAACAGCCAGCTTGAACATGATGAGTCATCAGTCTTCACCGGCAAACTTCACAATCTCAAAGTACTTCTCACCTGTCTGCAGGGGCGGATTTAGGGTACGTCAAACACGTCAAGCGACTAACATAAAAAAAAATGACTAATTAATTAAAAAAAAATTGACTAATTAATTGAAAAAAATAGTCGACTAATTAATTCAATTTAAAAAAAACAACTAGACTACATTTATTATTTTCCAGATTTTTTAAATTTTATTTTAAAACCAATAGAACAGCGAATCACCGAATGCGAGCGCAATCTGCAAAAAAAACTCTACGTCCCAGTGTTGACTGTGGGCTACTCGGTCAACCTACTTACATACCAGGCCACTGGAGCATTGCTTGTACGCTCGGACTAGGGGTAGAGGTGTAAATCTTTACAAATATGGATAATTTGAGTATGTCAAAATGGCCGACTACGTCGAAATAATGAGCGCTGATTGGTTAAAAACACTGTAAGTTAGTCGGAAGTACAGGCAAGTACGTCGGAAGTAAAGTTTCTTGACGCACTAGGCTTTTGATTGGCTGATTCAGGACGGTTTGACTAACTTGCAGCATGAGCCGTCTCAGCTACTGAGTTCGTATCATGGCTTCTACGAATGTCATGGAACGTGTATAAAACGCTTTTAAAGCTAAGGATGATGAATTGCTGCAACAGATATACCGCGATTTGTCATCGAAAATCAACTCTTGTGCCGTCCTTTCTAATCGAGAGATTTTGGGGCAGATTGGGAAAACGTTGCACAGAGATTTCGGTGCGGAGTCATACATTCCTCTGTATGCCAAATATGCTGGAAAGTCAAAGAAGTTTTGTATTGCACTAATGTGAGTGAATAATCTATTATCTAAGCGTTGGCATTCAATTATTACTTTTACTAGTCTACTTAACTATGATCAGTCTATGTATCGTGAATTATTTAAATTAGACAGAAAGTCAACTAATTTATTATTGATATTATTTAAATTTGTATGAATATTAAAAAAAATAGCTACAGGCAAAGTTGATTTCGAACTCAATATTTTACATCTCAACCAGCTATTTTAGCCTACATAGTATACAAAATAGTGATAACACTTATAGTCTAATAGAAATGTGCTGTTTTGTTAGTTTCTATGTATTTTCTTTCCATATCGATTGACTTGGATTGAATATTAAAATACATGATTTTCTATTTTGTGTTTAGATCTGAAGCCTCTGGAAACTGCTTATACTGACAGCTCTGTTTCTTTGGCAATGGTAGGTGACAATTCTCTTACTATGGACCTTCGAGCTTTAACATCCATTGAGTTGTATCTTAATGCTCAATTTTACTGTGACCATCCATATTTCTTATCAGCATATGATAAACATAAAGAAAAGGTTTGTCATACTTTGAGAAATATTTTGCCTCTGTCTGTCTCACAGAGCATTTGATTCTGGTCTTTCTGGAGATCAACTAGTTCGGGAAGAAGCTATTTTAAATTGTCATGATAAGACATGGTCTAGCTTTTTGTGTATTCTTGGTTTAGCTTCTGTTACAAACAGAAACATTTTTTCATATTATCCTGATTTCGGGCAAGATAAATTTAGATTACTGTTCAATTGTAAAATTGAGCCCTCTCAGTCAGCTGCACCTTTGAGACCCTTGCAGGCCTTGCTGGATCTTCACATATTATTTTGTTTCAAAGGTGAAGTTCAGTCAGGTGAAGTTTTTAAATCAAATCATTTTGTTTCACTTGTGTTTTACGATGAAACAGGAGGGAAAAAGAGGAAGCTGCCAACAGTTCCTCCTACCAGTACTACTAGTGGCACCCCCTTCATAAAAATGCGTCTACATGTACTAGTGCATCTACGACAACATCTACAACCACTACATCAAAGTCAAAAAAACGTTGCACTACAAATAATTGGTTCAATCCAAACTTTCTGTTAGTGCTCCAGGCCCTAAACCTACTGATAAAAAAGTAACACTTTCCTCTGATTCAGTAACCCTTTCAACTAATAAGACACTCTCTTCTGCACCTATATCTACTCCTGGGGTTTCTACAACTACCAGTGCTCCCCCTTCAACAGATCCAAAATGTGAGTACGATGTTGCTTCTTATAGGGAGAGAATAGAATCACACTGGCACCAAAGGTAGTTCTAAAGAATGCTTGCATGAAAATACATCAGCTATTTTTACATCTCTTCTTAGTCAATTGTCAGGAAAAAGCCAACCAATTGAGTTGATGATGAGTGAAAGTATAAGAAAGACAATTTCAGAGAACAGGCAAAAAAAGCTTATTCCTATTGCGGATACAATTATAACTTGTGGTCGTTTGGGGTTGTCTTTTCGAGGGCATCGTGATGATTCAAAATATCATCCTGAGGTTGGAAGTTATTCTGAGGGGGGTATTGGAAACTACATTGAGTTACTCAACATGGGGGTCCGTGCAGGTGATGTTAGTCTTGGAGAACATCTTAAGACCTGCCCAAAGCATGCTTCTTATATTTCCAAGACTACTCAGAATGAACTCATTAAATGTTGTTGAACTCATTAAAAGATGATGAAGATCATGGAGGCATGTGTTAGATCTCGTCTCAAATACGGAACTCAGGCATGGTATATAAATGAAGTGTATATAGATAAGCTAGAAACCTGTTGGATGGAACTGTTGAGGCAAATGGTTAGAGGTGACTGGAGTCGGCTGCCAACTCCTGAAGGAGCTGATGAGATTGAATACAGATTAAAGTATTCTAATGCTGATATTCTGAAGATAACCAAGAGCATTAGGCTCAGAAGTGTGATCAGGAGTCAATATCTAAAATACATCGAACATGTATGCCGCTGCCCCAACACCATGATGAAAAAAAGATGTTCGCGAAAGCCAAGAGGCCATACCATCGTGACCCTTGGATCAACATATCAAGGATGCTGAATGTCTCAATCGAACAGGCGAAGAAAACAACGCAATTGAAAGCTGGTTTTGCTGCATTGATTGAACGTCAGTTCAACAATGCAACTCCGTGGGGACAAGATTGTTGATTGGAGGAATCTATTGAATGAATTGAATGAATGTGGTGAGGTAATAAGTGAAGAGGTTATTGCTGAGATAAAACAAAATAATTTTTTTTCAGTTCTTGCAGATGAAGCTGCAGATTGTTCAAATAAGGAGCAAATGTCTTTAGTTCTGCGTTTTGTTGATAGCGATTTGAACATAAGAGAAGATTTTATTAGGTTTTTACTTTGTAAATGGGGACTAACTGGTGCAGATCTAGCAACTGTTATTTTAAAAGCATTAGCTGACCTTTCTTTAAATATTGAGGATTGTAGGGGTCAAGGTTATGATGGAGCTGGTGCTGTTGCTGGTCGTATTAATGGTCTTTCTGCACACATCTTGCGGCTTAACAGAAAAGCCATTTACACTCATTGTTATAGCCACAGATTAAATTTAATAATTTGTGATGGTTGTTCTGTACCATTAGTAAGGAATGTATTAGTACAAATAAAGGAATTGTCATATATCTTTAACAATTCTCAAAATCGCCAACTGCCTTTTGAAAGCAATGTTTTAAAGTATAGTCCAGATAGCAAGAAAAAGAAGTTGAAAGATGTATGTCGCACAAGATGGGTGGAGCGTGTAGATGGAATGGATGTATTTGAAGAGTTGTTTGTGCCTATAGTTTTTTACTTTAAGGGAAATGAGTTTGAATCTGGAGAGGAAGTTTAACCCTAACACATCTTCCCAAGCTACATCTTACTCAGCTCTAATTTCTTCTTTCCAGTTCATTGTAGCTCTGGGTATTACTAGAAATATTCTAGATATGACCCTTCCTGTTACTCAGTTACTCTTCTTCTTATGCTGTCCATCGATTACGGATGATGACTAGATGAGGTGTTTGAGTCTCCGATGTAGTAATAAGCCCCTTCCACTACGAAACGAACGGCTGCACTGATCACAGGAATGATCTGGATTTCCTGGATTGTTTCTGATGAAGTGCCTTCGTGCTGCGTCATCAGCTCTTCTTTTTTCGATGTTTTCCATGCCAGCCCCGATAACCTTCCTCCACTCTTGTCGATTTTGAGCAGTTTCTTCCCATTTCCTCACATCAATCCCAGCAGCCTTCATATGTCTTTTCATGACATCTTTGAAGCGAAGCTTCTGGCCTCCTCTGAGTCTGGTTCCATCAGCAAGTTCTCCATACAACAGGATGCATGTGTGGTATTCGATCCTGTTGCATACGAATGACATGACCAGCCCACCTGAGTTGGTGTGCTTTTAAGAGAGCTTCGACACTCACCATGCCGGCCCTTCTGAGCACTTCCACGTTTGTGATGTGGTCCTGCCACTTTATTCCCAGTATTCTCCTCAGGTGTCTCATCTGTACGGAGTTCAGTTTCTTGATGTGGCTGCGATAAAGGGTGTACGTTTCAGTGGAGTAGAGAAGCACAGGTAGGACGACTGCTCGATAAACCTTGCATTTGGTTGCGGTACGGATTCCTGATTGGGACCAGAAATGTTTCTCTAGTTTTCCAAATGAACTGCATGCGCTCCAGGTACGGTTGTGGACCTCTATGTCTACCCGGTTGTCATGGGATATCATGCTGCCTAGGTACTTGAAGGTTTGCACCACATTCAATGGAGTACCATCTATCCTGATTATTGGATCTTCACTCACACTGGCATCCGGCGCTGGTTGATACAGAACTTCTGTTTTGGTGATATTAACCTTAAGCCCCATTTCTTTTGATGCTGCAACAAATTTATCCACTGTGCATGTCTATCAAGCTATGAGCAACCAAAGCTGTGTCATCTGCAAAAAGGAGCTCAACGACCAGTTCAATGATGGTTTTTGTCTTAGCTTTTAATCTAGCCAGGTTGAAAAGCTTACCATCGTGTCTTGTGCGGATATACACACCTCTGCAGTCCTGTGCTCGAACCTTCATAATAACAACTGTCAGGAACATTGTAAAGACATTAGGAGCTAGTACACAACCTTGCTTTGCACCATGTTCGACTGGAAACATTTCTGTATAATCACCTCCAACTGACACCATTCCCATCATTCCATCATGAAATGCACGTATGAGGTCTATCAACGTGACTGGGCAACAGAATTTTTTGAGCACCTTCCAGAGAGTTTCACGGTCTACAGAGTTGAATGTTTTCCTAAGATCTATGAAGGTGATATACAGGCATTTCCTTTGCTCAATTGCCTTCTCCTGAATTTGATGCAAGCTGAATATCATGTCTATGGTCGATCTGCCGACCCTGAATCTACATTGAGAGTCTGTTAGAATATCTTCTGCAAGTTTAGATAAACGCAGTTACTACAAGCTAAGAGTAATGATATTTTAGATGGTATAGAATTGATTCAGGCTCTTAAGAATTTAGCTGCAACAGCACGGAATCACAATGATCCTTATCATACCCAGTGGTATAATCAAGCTGTTTCTTTAGCTGAGAAAGTTGATGTTGAAGAATCTATGCCAAGAATAGCTCGCAGACAAACTACTAGAGATAATCCTCCTGCTACTAATGCTTCTGAGTATTTCAGGCTTACTATTACACTACCTGTTCTTGACCATCTAATTACTGATCTCAAGACCAGATTTGACTTCACTAGTGTTAATGCTATATATGGGTTAAGCATTGTGCCTAGCAAAATGATATCCATGATTGCTCAGGCTAACAATAGTAATGTAAGTTGGAAACAGACCTTTAAAAAGTTTTCTGATTTTTATGAGGATGATCTTCCTAACTCTCTTGCCTTGGATGCTGAGTTAGAATTGTGGCAGACATATTGGGTTGCCTACACAGGTTCACGTCCCAGCAGTGTTGCTACAACCCTAAAGGCTCTTACTTTTGATTCTTTTACTAAGATTAAAGTTGCTCTTCGAATATTAGCTACTCTTCCTGTCACTTCCTGTGAGTGTGAGCGATCTTTTTCAGCCATGCGTAGGTTAAAGAACTATACAAGAAACACCATGGTTGAAGATCGTTTTAATGGCCTAGCATTGATGGAAATTCATCAAGAAATAAAGCCTTCTGTTCAGAAAGTCATTGACAAATTTGCAGCTGACAACAGAAGAATTGAATTGATTTGATTACTTTACATTTAAATAATTTAATTCCAAAAATCAATAAAATAATAATAATTATAATAATAAAAATTGATTACTTAACTACTGGATAGATCTTTCACATTGTTCTACAAAGCCTAGGCAACTGTGATATCTATATCTGATTCTGAGGTATGCAGTATATTAAAGATGTCTTTTTCGTTTTATTAGTCACTCATTTAGTTTCTATTTGTCATTATTTAGTTTTTGTTTATAATCTTGGGGAGATACCCACATTAAGTGGTGACCTAATTTTCTCTACTTATTTTTAATGTTGGGGAGATAACACATTACATGTAAGTCAGATGCTTTGTTGCATAGTTAATACATTAGTTTAGGTGATAGTTAATAGGTCAAGGGTTACTTAGATGTTAGCTTAATTAGATGTTAGCTTAAGGGGTGTTGGTGGCACAGTGGTTAGCGCATGTGCCTTTCACCGCTGCAACCCGGGCTCAATTCCTGCTCTCAGCAGTTATCTGATTAAAATTTCACCTTGGCCGCATGTGAGAAGAGTGCTTCCAGTTTGACTCTATCAAACATCGCAGGTTTCCTCCGGGTACTCCGGTTTCCTCCTGTAGAAACACTGGACCAATGAGGGATGGCCCTTACTGGACCTCTAGGGAGAACAGTTAGCTATTAACTGATAGAGCTATCCAGTATAAATAAGATTAGTTTAAGTTTTTAGTTGAAGTTTAGAGGTTAAAGGGTTAATTTGGCCGGGATGATGTAGATGGTCGAGCAACTCTATGTCCATGAAATGTCCCATTATGGTCATCAATAAAAGCTTCTCTCAATCAGACATCGTTTGCTTGGGTTGATGTGCAAAAGGCGAGTATCTGGCGCCTGAAAACCAGACAGTTCAAAGGTAGTTGGGGGGGGGGGGGGGGAGCGGTGGTTCATTTATTTGGGGATAATTTGGCCAGGATGATGTAGAGGGTTGAGCACCTCTATTTCCATGAAATGTCCCATTATGGTCACTAATCAAAGCTTTTGTAACCAGACATTGTCTGCTTGGGTTGATGTGCAAAAGGCGAGTATCTGGCGCCTGAAAACCAGACAGCTCTGGGTAGGTGGGGCTCGTCAGCCATGGAAGGCAGCCCACCTAGGAGAAGGAAAACTCTGATTTCAAACCCTTGGAGCTTCACTTGTGTGTTGGTCCGGCTGTGCATGTCGGATTCACTGACTTCAACAACATGTTACTGGTGTTTGATGCGTTTCCTAGGCATGCTGATGAGCTCTGATATAGAGCGAAACAGTCGTCTTTTTTATGATATGCGATTACATAATTAAATCTCAGCTCAAATTGGACAAAAAAAACCAACAAAATCTGAAAAATAATAAAATGTTTCTAAAAAACATGTTTGAAAACATGCTCAAAAGTGCTATCAGATCGCGGGAAATGCCATTTCCGAGACCCAGATTTCAAACATTTTCCGGGGGGGATGCCCCCGACCCCCGTACCTGTGTGGACACCGCCATTTTGACTAAGGTATAAAAATTCCTAGATCCACCCCTGGTCCGAACATGATTCTTTGAAAAACTCTCTACCTTTGAGAAGTAGTTGTGACCTGGAACAGTCGTGTTGTTTTTTCTCTCAATGAAATCTGTCAGATAGGGCTTATCCCAGTAGAATAATTTGTCTGCTGTACTGCTCAAAAAGTCAATCCTGGCTACCTGAAATGTGAAGTTGTATTAATTGTTTTCGTATACAGTTTACTATTAAACGATGTTCAACTATTCATTGATGAAATTCCTGATTAACAAGGAAAAAGGTCATCAAATAATGTTTCTTTAATAAAGTTTATTTAATATGCATCATAACATACTGAAAACAAATTATCTGCTTCCATATATTGTACCTGAAATGCATTGAATTTCATCCTCTCCAGTTCTAGTTCTTCAGGCTTTAGTGTGGTTACTGTGGAGACATCCAAGTTGGACAGTAAATTAGACTTTTTCTTATACTCCCAATTTAAAGCACCTCCATCGCATACAGCATCTCCTATTAAAATAATAATTTAAATGGCAAATTAACTTTTATAGCCAAAACTCTTTATCTTTCAACACATATTAAGCATAGTATTATATATACACAAAATTAAACCTACACCATCATTATTACAACTTCAATGCAATACTGTACAGGTCTGTATTAAAATGTAATTTATGATTTAAACATTTGTTTACAAGGTAACATTAACAAAAGCTAATGTATGGATTGAAAGAAGGAAAATTAACAAATCGAGCAAATTTCTACACAGGTTGAAAAGATCTCGCACTTACCTACACAACTCTGAATTCTCTCCACTTCAATGTGACTGCTATCACCTGGTGCTAGGTTGTGACGCATATAGTAGTCATAGTTCATCAATCTTGTCTCGGAATTTGACCTTGTAGTTAGTGATTCCAACACCAGGTCCAGCAACAGTAAGGTCAACAATCCTGGACTTTAACCTTGGCAGCTTGATTTCTCTCAATAGGTCCAGTCATTCATTGAGTGTAATAAAAGTAGCGTGCTGCGTAGGCAGTGTAGAAACAACAATCGAAATATAGCAAGGTTAGATATCCTGCCGAAACAGAGAACGTAGGAGTCTAACGTTTCGAGCGAAGGCCCTTCGTCAGAGAGAAACGTGGAGTGTAAACAAACACTGAGCTTATATACGAAAGGTAATCATGTGACCAAAAATAAGCCAATCAGATAAAAATGACAATAAAAAATTGATAATGAGATGCCAAAAATTAGCCAATCAAATCAAAATAACAATAACAAATCGATAATGAGATGCGAAAGACATTTGCTATTCATACGGAAGCAAGAAAAAGTACCCACTGGTGCCAGTAGATTTTTTCTAAGGGCACTACGCACTACGCATTAAAGGGTTGTCGGTGAAAATAGCTGACGTTTCAGGATCATTCTTTAGGATATGGAAATTGTGGCTAATGATATGCTTAACTTTGTAGTTGAAAGGATGAAATGTGAGAACTAATGGTATTTTAGTATCAGAAATTCTTTCTAAAGGTTGTTTTAAAGTGTCAGGACGAGGAATACTAGATGCTTTGTTAATAGCCGTGTCTAACAGGTGGGTGGAATAGCCACGCTGGACAAAAAAGGATCTCATTTCCAAACATTTGGTCTCAAAGTCTTTTGTCATCACTGCATAGGCGGCGAAGTCGCAGAAATTGAGAGTATGGGATGGATTGTTTAGTGTGTTTGGGATGAGAGGATGAAAATAAGAGGTAACCATGTGAATCGGTCGGCTTATAAGAGACAGAAGTCATGAGCGAATGATCACTTATCGATACCAAGATATCCAGGTACGACACAGGTTTCACTGATTTCCCATGTGAATCTGAGTGCTGGATGGAAATCATTAATATAATTAATAAATCTCTCTAAATTCACATGTTAGCACGATGCTGTTCCGAAACAATCATCTATGTATCTCTTAAAGAGATCAGGAAAGGGTCTCATTGTTTGTTTACACTCTTCACGTTTCTCTCTGATGAAGGGCCTTCGCTCAAAACGTTAGACTCCTACGTTCTCTGTTTCGGCAGTATATCTAACCTTGCTATATTTCAGTCATTCATTGAGTTCTTCATTTCAGCACTTTGCGATGTGCATCATTAAGATTTTCTCTATAACGTACAATGCATTCTTGCAGAACATTTAGTTTTGATGCAATTCTTTTCAAAGCAGCAATCTCCATTTCACATGAGTCTTCACTGATTTCCTCTATTTTGGTTTGGTGACCATCTATTCTTGCTTCAAATGTTTGGACTTTCCTCACCTCATAAGATCTGATTTGGACAACTTGGATCATCATCCTTAATAAGCTGCAGATCATCGTCATCAAATTGGTCAGTAAAATACTGCAAGTTATCATGCAGTGTACTCATGACAGATCTAAATGGCTTACTTTGCCAATCTGGAGGGATTTCAGCTTCGTACAAACTTGGTTCTTTGTGCTTGATATCCATTAGGTGGCTTGCCCATACTGTGCCTGAGCTTCCAACAAAATATTTCGGTTTTGTTAACACAATAGTTTGTTGATCACATGTCTTGACTGACTCTTCATTATCGACCATTTTAGTATGTTTATTCATGAATAAGAAAGTTCCTGGCGTGCAATTTACCATGCATTCTGGGAAGTCATACTTGGGTGTAGCTTCCTTGTTAAAGTAGGGTCATCTGGTTGGTAGATTTTTTGTGCCCTAACCCCTTTCATTCCAGTGCTAGTTCCAGGACAAAGATATGCCTTATAATCAAAGCTCCTGTAGAGAGTGTAGTTTTGATTTGGAAAATGCTCTGTGTCCACTCAGTGACCTAATGATGTTTTTCTTTTGAGCCCTGCAAAAATGGGTTAAAATGCCAGAATTGTCCTCTGCTTTCGGTGGTTTTTTACAGCAAAACAGTCCTAAACCACAATGTTTTTTTGGCTTGCAATGATCTTTTGGATTTTGGTCTTGGTCTGTTATATACTGTTGTCGCTGACTTGATAGGTGGCAGTTCTCCACCTTGTAAGTAGAATATACTGTTCTAGATGTATGAAATCAATAAGGAAAAATGGAGGGAAACTCCATTGCTCCATTTGCAATCTATACTGCCATCATAGATGTACATCACTATCACTTAGTAATTATAAAGATATTATCAATAATATATATCGTACATGGACATGCCAGCCTTGCTATCATCTGATTTTTCCATTTCATTCTATTGATGATAATGAACTCATAAGCTTTAACTATAATTCTAATACAACTTGTTTGTGCTCACATAAAATTGTCAATATGAATATTTTAAACTCATTAACTGCTCTGGAAACAATATTTGAAATCAATAATGTTCCCAATTTGTCTGGTATTGATCTTGACAATAATATTCCATCCAAAGTAAATTTTAATTATTTCAATAGTCATGACTTTCATAGTTCACCTGAAATTCTAAGTTCTTGTTTGCAGAAATATTTTTCTATTTTACACTGCAATATCAGGAGCATCCAGCAAATATTTATAATTTAACTGAACTGCTAAGTGACTTGAAATATCCTTTCAGTGTTATTGGTTTGTCTGAAACCTGGCAAAATGTTTCTAATATTCAACACATGAATAATTCTTTACCTGATTATCTATATGTTTCACAGCCTACCACACAAAGGACTGGTAGAGTTGGTCTGTATATAAAAAATGATTTGAAATTCCACGTGAGAGAAGATTTTAGCTCTTCCTCGAATGAGAGTGAAATGCTGTGGGTAGAAATTGAAAGCCAGTTGAGTAAAAATATTTTGTGTGGCACAGTCTATAGGCATCCAAACATTTACTAAATTTTCAAAGCCATTCTCTTACATAAGACTTTATTAATACATTGAGCTCATATTTTATGGAACCACATATTTTAAAACCAACCAGAATAACAAACCATTCAGCCACTTTGATTGACAATATTTTCTTTAATTCAATTGATTACGAGACAATAAGTGGTAATTTGTTGTTACATGATTTGACGGATCACTTGCCTAATTTTCTAATTATTAATAACCTAGTTATGTCTCATTATAAAGAGAAAAAAAAAATATATATATATATATAGACGTGATTACTCCAATTATGATCAGCAAGCTCTTATAAATGAACTCAGCTCTCTGGATTGGTCCACTACTTTTTGTGATTCCATTAACATTAAGCATATGTTTGACAGTTTTTATTCAAAGATTGATATTATTAAAAAATTTGCACCATTAAAGCCCTCATCCAAGAAACAAGCTAAGTTTCACCCAAAACCATGGATTACACAAGGTCTACAAATTTCAATCAAAAACAAAAAATAGGTTATACAGGCAATTTTTAAAAACAAGAGTGCTTATTGTTATACTAAATATAAATTTTACAGAAATAAATTAAATAAATCAAAAGGATCTTGTAAAGAAAATTATTTTAAAGAATATTTTTAAAACAATAAGGTTAATTGCAAGAGCATGTGGAAAGGGATAAGGCAAGTAATAACTTTGAAATCTAATGTTTTTTCTACTCCAATTAAGTTGATGAAAGGTGACCATGTGATAAAAACTGTCAAACAAATTGCTAATGAATTTAATAACTTCTGCTCTAATATTGGCAATAAACTGGCAACTGCAATTCCAGTAACAAATGTATATTTTAAATATTATTTAGACAACCCTCAAACGGCCTCAACGGCCTCCGTGGCTCAGTGGTCAGAGCATTGCACTAGAATCGCAAGGTCGTGGGTTCAATTCCTGCCGGAGGGCCTGTTTAGTTGCATTTTTCGCAACTGCTCCCGATTTGGACTTAAAATGTATATATTCCACACTCGAATTTTCCTTCACCCTAAATCCTTAGAACATGCTATGTAATCGAGTAAAATGCCCAATATCATTTATAAAATAACCTCAAACACATAGTTTCCTTCTATTTCCTACCTCCAGACTTGAAATTGAGAATATTATCTCTACCCTAAACTCTACTAAAGCGCCTCACCCATATTTCATTTCTACACATTTTTTGAAGAGCTTAAGATCTGTCTTATCTTTATCCACTTGAGATTCTTTTTAACTACACATTTGCAACTGGCACAGTTCCTGATCATTTTAAAATAGCAAAAGTAATACCAATTCATGAAAAGGTTCGCGCTCTGTTGTTTCCAACTATAGGCCAATTTCATTATTGTCAATTTTTAACGAAATTATTGAACAATTAATGTAGTTATATGCAATAATCAATTTGGATTTAGTTCAAACCATTCTACTACTGGAGCTCTACTTCTTTTAACTGATAAAATACAAACTGCTATAGATAGGGGTACTTATTCCTGTGCCATTTGTCTGGATCTAGGTAAAGCATTTGACACTGTTAATCATAAAATATTGTTAACTAAGCTAGCGTATTATGGTGTTCGAGGCGTAGCATATGATTGGTTTGTCTCATACTTGAGTTGTAGGAAACAGTATGTGTCCTTGAGAGAAACCGATTCAGACTGTTGTACAATTTCTTGTGGAGTGCCACAGGGATCAGTACTAGGTTCACTCTCACTTCTAGTATATGTTAATGATATGTACAAATGTTCTAATATCCTAGAATTCCATTTATTTGCGGATGATACTAATTTATTCCTTAGTGATTCAAATATTCTAAATTTCAACATTGAATTGGATAAAGTAAACAACTGGTTATGGTTATGTGCAAAAAAAAATTGTCACTGAACATGGATAAAACTGGCTTTGTAGTATTCCATTCTCCTCAAAAGAAACTTCTTCACCATACGAATATAAGAATTTCCAATAAGCCAATTAAACAAGAAAGTCAGATGAAATACTTGGGTATTATTTTTGATACTAAATTAAATTGGAAATCTCATTTGCATGAACTAAGTAAAAAGATGTCAAGATGTATTGGAATTCTAACTAAAATTAGTAACTATTTGGAATAATTTAGATGAACAAATAAAACAACTTTCCCTAAAATCATCCCCGAGCCCGGGTGTAGGGGCCGAAGGCCCGGAGCCCAGGTGAGGGTGCTAATCTCGACATGCGTGGAGTCCACTTTATACGTGTGTAGAAAAAGAAAGGGAGACAAAATCTGGAAATAGTTTATATATATGCGTCGTAGGGTGTCACGCGGTAAAAATAATTGGGCACTGGTGACTAGCTTTGAAGCAAACTTATAGTTATTTCCATTTTTGCGAAACAAAATTGTTTCAAATGGTTTAGTTTTAAACGGAAAGAAGCAGAACAACGAATAAAAGAAGGATACAAACAGCCAGTTTAATATATCTTGAAGAGAAACCAGAAAACCTGAAGAAACCAAACGTATGGTAAACGGCAAAAACTCGATCTGAATTGTAGTGTTTGTGGTCGCAGGTACTGTTGTTGACGATAATGGGTAATCAGCATTTATTCATTAATATATTCTGTAAACGCCAAGACTTTCAAATAGAACCCTTTTAGACACTCGTCAGTTACTGTAAACTTAATCTAGTAACTATCATATAAAGTTTTATACCTTGTCCTTTAATATGTTGTTTTCAAGTTTTTGCTTAACCTATTACAGGTACAGTAAGCAGTATACAGCTTCATGTTTTCGTGCTTTCTCTTTGCTACTGTGGACGTGATATTTTTCATTGACTTAATTGCAAGCACTTATCATAAATACTCATAGGCTTTGTCTATTTTCTTTAGTCCTGTATTATACAGACTGAAATTACGTTGTCTGTTGTTTTTATCTCCTACGTTTTTGAGTTGTTAACTTTTAATCCAGCCTTTGCAAAACATAAAAGTAATTCCTTTGGAAACCTCCTGTATGGCTAAAAACAATATATTCTTACAATCAGATTTTAATACGAAATCTGTAAGTTTTCCTTTGATATGTTCAACTTTCATTTTAGTCATCTTAATCATAAATTCTGTAATTATCCTGATGATTAATTCATTTGCTTTTGCTGTATATCAGGAGTGCTTATTTTAATTAATTGGAAGGTGAGGTGGGTGGGGTGCATTTCAAAAAGCATATAAAAGCAGGCGAGGGGTTGTTGCATTTATGTATTTCTAGTTTAAAGCAAGATTGAAATCAGATTTTTCGCAGACCTACTCATAGATTTTTTATGATTATTTAGAGTTTTCATCTGGTGCCTCTCCATCTGTTTGTGTTTATGTTATGTGTGTTTCAGGTTTTTAGCCTGCTTTAACTTTATTGCCAACCGTCATTATTTTTGATTAATATAATTTGTAGTCACTCAGCTCGATTAGCTTTTTAGTCATTTTTGAGTGACTTTTACCGAAATCTGTACATATGTAAACAATTGTAAAATGTCTTGTATGTTGTATGGTAATAAATATATTTTCTTCTTTTCTTCTTCTTCTGTGATGCTTTCAACTAGAAATTGTTCATCAATCTCATCCATGCTATGCTTGCAACCACTTCCAAGTTTTCTTAACCTCAGCCTTCTATCTCTAATAATGTTCTTTTTGCAACGATTTAGCATATCCTTTTTAGTAGCTGCTCCTTTTCCTCTTAACTTTTTAAGAGAATCAACTACACTCCTCAGGTTCTCAATGTTTTCATTTTCCTCTTCAATTTGTTTCGGACCAAAGAGCTTCTTTAGAGCTTAGCAGCTTCTCTTTTGAAAGAAGTAGACTCTCTTTCAAAATTTTCTATTCGCATGTCAATCTCCTGTGCAACTGCAGATGTTGCTTTTTCCTCGATTTCTTCTAGCTACTCCAGGTATCCAAAAACACATCGTTCATTCTTACTAAGAGCATCTAGTTCAGCCCTTGACCTTGTAGCTACAAGAATAACTCGTAACACTTTCTTATCCAATTCTGTATCGAGTGCCTGATACAATGCCTGGACATTTTCTTAATCCAAAACGAATCGGCAACTTGGGATATCAGTAGCACTTTCAGATAAATGTAAGTAAAAATCTTCCAGATCGACATCATCGGATCTTAGAATTACAAAGTGTTTTCCTTTTAAAGTAACAAGATGAACACAAAGGCCAAATTTTGGATGCAGGGGCAATTCTTTGAAGTGCCGGGGCGGATTTAGACTTCGTCAACTAAGTCACGCGACGAAGTGAAAATTTGACGTGAATATATAATTTTCGTTTGTTGCACGTTGTCAAAAGTTTGCAAAAAAAATCCGGCAAATAAAAAATAATTATCTAGTAGGAAGGAGTATGTTCTATTCTTGAAATGCCTGTCTACAGACGCTTCAGTTCTTCTACAGTTCAGGCCAGAAACATTTCCCCGTTGGCGTTTTTCCGTTTTCTTAACCGCGAGGCCTAATTCTGTAGCTACGACGCCTGACTTCGAGGGGAAGCAGTGGGGTGCACGGGACATAATGGGAGAATCAAGGATCGGGTTTAGTCATTTCCAGGCCGCAAATGCGATGCAGGCTCTCGGCTTGATGAATTTAACGAAGGAAAGCGGTTTGTCACCTTTTGACGAAGTTGGTTGGTTTTTCAACGTTCCTGATTGGCTAATTTTGCTCTTATTACGACTTACGATTGGTGTAGAGGCTGAAACATCATTTTTCAGGATACGTGCCTTTCTGAGTAATCAGTATGGTTAGCGATCACTTCTGTGGTTTGGCGAGGCCATGCGCATATTCTGCGTCCTTTTATTCCCAACACTCAGTACTCAATAGCAAGGATATCTACAAGACCTTTATGATGAAATATTCGTGAAACTTTCATCAAGTGCTTTGTGCACTGAAGATGACCTTTTACAGAGGATTGAAAAAGATATATATCGAAGTATTAATTGCGAGAATTTTTTCAGTGATTCAGTGAATGTCGTGAATCAATTATGCGCTCTGAGGTCGTCTGAGGTAAGAATTGAAACCCTACTATACTGTATGATTTGAATATCATTATAGTCTTTATGATAATTTATAAATTTACTCTTGGGCTAGACTTCGCGTTTACTTGTATTTGATCTTTGACGGACTACTGTATGCTGGAAATTTGATCTTGCTTGGAGATTTCATGGTTTATTATAAAATATCAATAACATGATTAATTTTATCTTAGTGAGAGTGAGACTGTAATCTAGCCAGCCAACCTGGCAGTTAAAGCACTCTTCAGAATAAACTTGATTAGCAAATGATGATTGGTTTCTTCTTTTAATATAAATTTACACGTGTACAGTAGCTACAGTACTAAGTGCTGATATCCACATGAACCAATAACTACATGTGCTGTATTACAATTATTATTTACATTTTATTATCTGGCTTAAATACAATATCTGCTTAATTCTAGTATTCAATGTTTATATACTTTCATAGACTACAAAATTGAAATCATATAAACAAGTAATGCCTTAGATTAGTTGGGGGCTCAAGGGTTGGGATGATTGGGATAGTGTTGACAGTTGAGCTCCTTTATGTCCATGTCGCATTATGCTCATAAATAAAAACATAAATAAAAAAATGTTTTATCTCTTGATTTTTGCAGCGTTTTATAACTAGATAATTGGTATTTTTGTATTTGTTCGTTTTGTAGTGCCTGACCCAATTTCATCAAGGTTATTGATAGCACATCCCATCATGGAGAAACACAAATTTTACAATGAAGTGCTCTATGAACTGCTCAACGAATGTTATGAGTTGTTGACATATGAGGCTTTCATAAGATATGTTACTGGTCAGAGTCACGCTGGAAACTCAAACAAAGGCTGGATAATATGAGGTTATATGAGATGAAGTTGGCTGAATCAAATGATGGACATTGGCAAAATATTAGGAAGTATGTTGGTGATCAAGCAAAGCTCACTTCAAGAGACATAAAACCAGCTGAAAGATCTGTAGAATTTATGTCAGGATTCTTAAAAGAGGTAGACGCATTCATGGTTGAGTGTAAAACACTGAAGTCAATGAGTTGCTCTTTTTAGAGAACATACTCAAAGATTTATCAGCAATCGAAGCAAAGATGGTGAAGGCAAAGGGAGATATTTTTCAGAATGTCTACTATATGAAAAGAAGAGTTTTGGAAAATGAAGCCATCCAGCATGATGACACTCACTCTAGAAGAAGAAAGAAAGAAAATAAGTGCAAGTCATCAAAGAGAAAAGAGAAACGGAAATTGAGAAGTTGCTGTGAGGTTCTGCAAGAAATCATTGGATTGGAAGATGATGCTGAAGAAATTACAGCCAAAGTGGACAAGGGTGACTTTAGCTTTACAATAAACAATTCAGACTTTATACCTGAAAAGTTGTTGGCCCTCAAACCAAAACCCCATAAATCAGGTCTATTTTACTAAGTGAAAAAAATTTTTTGTGTCCAGTGAAAGCAAAGAGATGGCAGAAGAGGCTGTCAACAACATGGAGGTACAGAACATGCCGAAGATGTCCACTATTAAAAAGCGCATAGTTGGACAGCAAATGTCAATTCAAGCCGCATTTGCAAATGCAGTGGACAACCATCACATACTAGTAATGATGAGGATTATTAAAACACAACTTTTAATAATACTTCAGGAAAAGTTACTGCTCAGTTTTATATATCCTTTGCCATTTTAAATATAGTGCACATTATTACTCGGGCTACCTGTGGTAGCCGAGTCTAGGTTTCGCCATAGAATAAAGACTAAGCAGAAGGGCCACTCGGGTCGGAACCTTTGAAGTTTTTGTCTCCGCGCATGTTGCATTACGCATGTTGCTCAGCCAGTAAACTGCATGTTCTGGCCAATAAGCACGCTGAACTGGCTGTCCTAGCCAGTAAACTGCATATTTTTGCATAAAAATACGAGGACACGTTGTACCGGTAAGTGGCCCTTCTGTATAGTCTTTATTCTGTGGTTTCGCGATTCTTCTTCTTATTTTTATTATTTTTATTTTTTTGCGACGTGTTATTAGTCCTCCGCACGGCCGCTGACAATATTGACCAATACGCTTTGCGAAACTGAGGCATGTGACTATATCTATGCATGTGACCAGTGCATGACTGCATGTGTCTTCTTTGAGTGAGTGAGTGCCCTTTCTCGTCTCAGATGTGTTTTGTGTGTTCACAGACATAGTTATTGGGCAGTAATGTCGCTGGCAAGTATCTTGATATTATATGCACTTACAATCGCACACGCCGTTAATAGTTGTGTTGATATTTAATACCCGAAGAGACCCGACATATGAACGCTGTGTACATGTGTGGAAATACGTTAATAAATACAGGCAATCGTGTTTTGTTATTGCAAATTGTGTTTTCTATTGGAGAATTGGATTGTGTTCTGACTTTTGTCTGTGACCAATGTGTTTGGTAGACATTAGATTTCAGTAGCCCGAGTGAACGCCTGACCAGGCATCTTGTTTTGATAGACCTCTTGATATATCTTGTGGCCCCCCTTCCATGCTCAAAATGTTTTCCTCCCCCCCCCCCTCATTGCTCAAGAATATCTTCCGGGCCCCTAATCATCTCCAAAATCAAACTCATCATCATCAATATTTCACTTGGAAAGCGCTCGCGCCTTGTTCTGTCACCATATTGATAGCCCTAACCGTGACCCTTCACGTCACGTGATACGCTTACCTCAATATGGGCAAAGCTTGCCGTGTTTTTCCTTTGAAGTACGCCGCATTTCCAGACCCTTTAATTCCAGTGTGAAACTAACTAAACCGAATGTTAAACTAACATTCGCTATTTTTGTCGAACATTTAACATGTGACCACCTTAAACCAACCACCACGTTACCTTCGAAATCTTGTGGGCTCCTTTTCTATTGGTCGAACCGAACAAGGAATTCGACCATTGATCCATGCAGTGTGTGGCGGCAAAGGAACGCGGGCTCACAATGGCTGGAATCTAGCCTATAAATGAGCGTCGTCTAAAATATTCTTTATTGAAAGTTGCCAGCCTTTCCTTATTTTTAGTATAAAGAGGTTATATTTACCCAGAAGTAAACATCCCATCAAATATAGCTGAAACTCGAGTCAGAAGTCAGAAAGACACAAGCATCAACAAATAGAAATGAAGCAGAAGCAAGTTAAGAACATTTATTCGAAATTCTATATTCCATTTGAATTTTTGCCAACGGTCAACATATGCAGTTCCCCGTAAAGTAAATGAGTGGTTTGGTCAGGAAAAAAGAGTAAGACTGACATCCAACATGACCGCGAATGGGCCTAGAACTGACCCCGGTTTTTGCTCGACGAGTAAACGAGGGCGGGAGCGAAAAGCCTGGGTACGAGGTTGATACGCCAGCCATTTCGTTAGGAGCTGAAAATTTAGGAACTGCGTACTAAAGCGGAGCGAAAAAGTGCCGGATCTTGTGTTCACACAACACCACCAAGGGTTCGGTTTTCATCTCGCTCCGTTTAAGCTCCGTTTAGGAATCGTTTTCAAAACGCTCAGGTTACACGCGTAAAAACACACAGCCTGTTGAAAGTTGTCAACAAGCGTGAACAGCGTTGTTCGGACCAGCCGTGAACAATGCTGTGCTGTACCCTGTGAACAGTTTAAATGTCAACAGTGCTTTCATGCCTGTTCAAACATTGTTCACGGATGATAAATCAACAGGCGTGAACAATCCTGTTCTAAAAGTGTTTATCATGCATGATAACATACCTGTTTTATAATGTGCCAACAGATGTAAGCAATGCTTGTCGCAACAGGTGGTATCAGATATGTTATCAGTATTGTTTCTTTCTGATCCGATGAACAAAATGGACGTTCAGTTCGTGTGGTGGGAATTGTTCGAGGGTTTACTCGCAAGATTTGCCCACGAGACCACGAGACCACGAATCATGCACAAATTGACACGTGAAAGAAGACAAAGAAGACATAAAATGGCGGGCGAGATTTAAAGAGTTCAGTTCATAAAACAAAACAACTACACAGGTGGTGGTTGCACTGCGACCACAATGCATTTTGGGAGTTAACTCAAATTTGGTCATTAAAGACTATGTCGTCACTGCATGCTGACCTCCTGACCTGCGTTACGTGTAGTGGTGATTTAAAATGCAAATTTATACAATGAGAATCAATTGCTAGGTTATTCACACTAAGTTATAAATTTTGAAATCAGTATTGTAGTGAACTCTTGAATTCAGAATTGAGTTGGATTTTGAATTCAGTATTGCAGAAGGCTCAGCCCCCCTTACAAAATTTTGCCCGTACGCCTATGGAAAAAGAGAAAATGTAACATGGAGAAATCGTTAGAATCTGCATTTAACCACTTTAAGAAAAGCACTGATGAGGATTTTTTACGGTACTTGCATTTCATTGTACCACATTGTACTACATGTAACATCAAATTCTTTAGCAGATACCAAAAATTGGAAGACGAACGGCTGGGAAAAGAGCGTCAATCGTAGATGCAAAGGAAGACGAAAGGAAGAAAGGGAGCACGAAATGAATATGCTAAGGATGATTATGGGCTCACCACCCTTGCCAGCACTGCATGACGTTCATCCACAGAGCTTCTTATCTACTCCAGTTTCATATGCCAGTAATAATACTGGTAACACACACTGCAGTGATATGGAAACCAACAATCTTGTATATTATCAGTTGTAGGTTTTGAAATATTTTCAGCATGCATGATTTTACGTTACTATGTTGAGTTGTTAACACAGATCTTAAGAACATGTTAGTACCACTGTAACTGACTATTATTGGTATCTTTCACCATGGCATTGTTTTCATTGGCATAAAAATTCCAGTACAAGTACTTCAATAAACCATTATTAAATCATTCTTTATGCATGTCATCGTGTGTGTGATTTACCAGTTTATATAAAAGTGTAGGGCCCTAGTCCTAGCATCCAGACCGGATGTGATGAATTGTGGAGAACGCGAGAGCGCGCGCGTGGGCGTCACGCAATAATGATGAACACATGGAAAACGTTTGAGATTTTGAGATCATGTTATATTGTTGTACTTACTGAAACAACGAGATTGTGTTCTATTTATACGTAAGAAAAAAACAAGAAGGGGAAAAGGGAGTAACATTTTGGCTCCCAACGTGTTGACAATGAAATTGTTGACGCTGTAATACGAGGCCATATCTCCTCATACGAGCCTTCGAAGTTATGTCGAGACTTTACCTAATCTTAAAGGGCATATGAACTGTAAATTTTGTTTTCATATAGTGTGATGGTTTTGGCACTTTAAAATGCCCTCTTTTCAATGAAGCACTTTATTTTTTATTAAAAGTTCGTTTTAACAGTCAAAATAGCATTCGAAACTGGCCTTTTTAACATGTCCGAGCACAACTCGCAGAAACGAAGCATTTAAATGTTGTGCGCGGAGTTGCTCTTCTTTTAAAGTCATAGAATAAAGTCTTTGGCTTTGCTTGCTGATTGTAAAATTATTAAACTGAAAGTGTGATCATAATAAACATACTTTGGATTTGTGCAAGAATGTCAACGGAATGTTATTACGACTTAGAAGAAGAAAGCATGTCTTCAGATATGTATGTTGAACAACAGTGTAGACATGTCAAGCAGTTTAGATGAATCTTCTGAAGATGTATTTAATTCGTATGAGCCGTATGCTCACGAACCTTTGGCAGACACTGCTGAGAATGACAAACAGGATGAAGTTGATGTTGATGGTATTCTTTTGACGACGATTCAATATCGATACGAGGTAAGAGAAGCTTCGAATGAATCAGTGGTGCACGTGTGGCCATTGCGACTGTGGTTTGTTGTATGGGGCCAAGGGAGTATCGTTGCTGCAATGACATTGAAGCTGCTAAACAATTTCAGCCCGAGCCAGCATTACATACAACAACAGGTTGATTTTAATGCCGTTGTTTTACACGCACAAGTTCTACGAGTTGCAGTAAATGGCCTAAAAACGAGATGTGGTACAAGGTCCCGACAACTGGGAAGCGTCGAGAATGCTTTTTTGAGGGCAGGGCTCGCAGACGTTTTATTTCAATGGTGTTTGTGTTCATGGGCTTTGATAATCAAGACCACTTCCAGCGTGCGCATATGCCAAAATACGAAAAACATTTTCAGAAGGAAAGGCCGAAAGGATATAAACTTCACAGGTTATAAGTCAGTGGAAGAGGGGTGTATTTTGGAATAGACAGTGTTGATTAGCAGAATACTTTCTGACATATGTTTGTTAAAACGTTGAGATGGAATAGTGTAACTTCATAAATACTATAATTTATATTCAAGCAAGTACCAAGTAACTACATTTTTTAAACATAATTACTTATTAAACTATTAAAATATGTTTGTTTTTTTAAACACTAATGAATGAATAAAATACCCAGGTACAGTACTTGACAGTTTGGAAAATATTTGGTCAAATTCCCCATTATGTGGGTAGAAAACATAGTCAAATACCCATTGTCTAGGTCTCAAAAAATCAAGATGATGCTATTCTCAGTCTTTTAATGTTCCATGTTTATTCAAAAAACAAGAAACTATCTACGAAGAATGACTAGCAAAGAAAATCACATTTATTTACTTAGGAGTTACAACTGCTGGCCAACTTTTTCTCAACGGTCAAATATGCTCAACTAAGTATACTTGGAGTGAGCCTGGGCATGATTGCAAATGGATTGGTCTCCTACATAATACAAACTTTGACTTGTTGTAATAAAATCTATATAATTTATGCTCTATATACAGTAAAAAGGCTAAAAGATTCTTGAACTATTATACAACAGAATGATATGTTGACTATACAGAAAATCATTATTTCATTCAGATGATAACTTTCTTGTCAAAAACACTTGGTTATCGCATCCCATGTTTATATACCCTACCACCCTGATACGGGCATGAGCATCTAGGAAAACTTAAAAGTTTGTTCGGTTAACACAAGTATGGTTTTAAAATACTTCCAAACTAATTCAGTTGCAATTAATACTGTAATATCAAATAATATATAAAAATAGAAATAACTGTCTCCACAACTATGTTTAGCATTGTCCACATTTATGCCCTTTCATTGGATTCTTGCACATTTTGCAATATGGTGTCTTCTTTGCTGGTCCATGAGTTTGCTGGTCACAGTTTTCTGAAGACACTCTCGCTCAATGACTGTATTAAAAAAAACTTTTTGCACATTTTATACACTGGCAGTAAGTTAATCATCTATCTTGGCATTAGCATTGGCAGTGAGTAATATATATGAAATTCAGGATATGAAAAAATAATTGCATAATACATTACAAGGATACTTACAAGGTGGGAACAACTGCATAACCATCTCTTGTCTGCGTATACTTCTCAATTGCAGAATGGTGCTTGAGTTTATCATCAAATTGGGAAATAAGAGGGCCTGGGATATTTTCTGAAAATTCATTTATTTTCAGTACCATAGCCTCTTTGGTACTGCTGAATAATAAATTTTTCAAATCATTCAAATAGTTGTATGTACTGTAGAGGGTACTGGAACAGTTCGAACCAATTCTTCCCCATTTTTGTATTTTGGATAGTGGTACTAAAGTATGTCTTTCCCTCTTTTGTCTTTTTGACTTCTAGTTTTACATTTTCGTTGAAATGAGCAATTGCCAGTATGTATCAAATCCCATGAACCCAAACACCATTGAAATAAAAAGTCTGTAACCCACTGCTCTCAAAAAAGAATTCTCGTTGCTTCCTAGTTGTCGGTACCTTGTACTACATCTCAGTTTTAGGCCATTTACTGCAACTCGTAGAACTCGTAGGTGTAAAATCAATCTGTTGTTGTAATGCTGGCTTGCACTGAAATTGTTTAGCAGCTTCAATCTCTCATTGCAGCAACGATACTCTGTGGGCCCACACAACAAACCACAGTTGCAATGGCCACACGTGCACCACTGATTCATTAAAAGTTTCTTGAATCGTCATCAAAGGAATACCATCAACATCACGCTTCATCCTGTTCGTCATTCTCAGAACTGTTTGCCAAAGGTTCGTGAGCATACGGCTCATACGAATTAAATACATCTTCAGAAGATTCATCTTGACATGTCTACACTGTTGTTCGACATATCTGAAGACATGCTTTCTTCTTCTAAGTCGTAATCACATTCTGTTGACATTCTTGCACAAATCCAAAGTATGTTTATTATGATCACACTTTCAGTTTAATAATTTTACAATCAGCAAGCAAAGCCAAAGACTTTATTCTATGACTTTAAAAGAAGAGCAACTCAGCACACAACATTTAAATGCTTCGTGTTGATATTGGGTACAACTTTCTACATCATAACTCGGGCCTAGGCCTCTTCTGTGAGTTGTGCTCGGACATGTTAAAAAGGCCAGTTTCGAATGCTATTTTTACTGTTAAAACGAACTTTTAACAAAAAATAAAGTGCTTCATTGAAAAGAGGGCATTTTAAAGTGCCAAAACCATCACACTATGAAAACAAAATTCACAGTTCATATGCCCTTTAATCTCTCACAGCTTCGAAAGATCCTTCGAATTCACTACCGTGAGACTGCCTCCGAATTATATCAACAGCTAACAACAACATGTCAGAAACCGAAGGAAAATGTCCAACAGTTCTTGTTGCGTGCTTTGGATGCTCGGAATAAAGTAATCTTCGCCAGCAAAGAGGCCGATTGTGACTTTAACTATGGTAACCAGTTAATCCAAAAGACCTTTCTAAAGGCACTAGAAACTGGCTTCCGTGATGACCTTTTAACAACTAGTTTGCGTCCAATACTACAGAAAGAAGGGATATCAGATGAAGAACTTATGCGAAGCACAAATGAACTGGCCTCCCACAAAGCTGAACGAGAAAACAAGCTGGGAATGTCAGAAAGATCATCCCCGAGAAATGCAAAAGTTAATGTAAGTACAGTAGAAGATAGTACTTGTAAGTATAAAAATGAGAAAGTCAAGCTTGCAACGGCTGAAGCCAGTGAAAAGCAAAATCTCCTAGCAGAAATTAGGGACATTAAGTCTGAACTGACTTCACTCAAAGCAAAAATTGATGACCGAGAAAGGAGGGATAATAGCCCAGGTAGAAACAAGTGGGACCAACCCCAAGCAAGACGCCCAAGGGGATGCCAAAATTGCAGGAAGGAAAGGAAAGGAAACACCTACCGCCATTGTATCATCTGTGGCCGGGATGGCCATTTCGCAAACCAATGTGATCAAAGTGAGCAGGGAAACTACCCACGGCCCTTTCCGAGGGACAGGGAATGGCCGTGAGTCAAGATAACAAGTCCCACAAATGTAGTTACTGAAAAACTGCCAAGTAAAAGGTTAACCTCCCTTAAGATGCAAAGACTGTAAATGTGTTCTATTGCAATCGGAATTGTCAAAAAAACACATTGGCATGACCATAAAGCAATTTGCACTGCAATACAACAAGGGAAGAACTCCCACGATTTTAAGGAACAAGAAAACTTGGAATCCTTTGCAACTCATCTCGCCCCTACTCAACAAAGTTAATTGGTACAACAAGTTGGAAGGAAATGCATAGTTCAACGTAAACTTAATAATTAACCAGTTGGTTTACTGTGGGACACCGAGGCCCAAGTATCAATGGTCTCTGAAGACTACTTGAAACAGAACCACCCTATGTCACACATAAGAGGTTTAAGTGAATTACTTGGGACTGAACTGAAGCTCACAGCAGCAAATGGTAGTACGATACCATATATTGGTTGGGTTGAATTGGTGGTTACATTATCTTCCGGGAAGAGTGAACTGTCTGTACCATTTCTTGCTACAAGTAAGACTATGGAAACCCTCCTAATTGGCTACAATGTTATTGAAGAAATTGTGAAATGTGGAAGTGGAGATTTTCTCCCTGAAGTACAATCTTCATTTGTTGACATTGACACTAATTCTGCTAGGACACTGGTTAACTTTATCCAGAGTACCAACTCTGATCATTTGTGTGAGGTGAAGACACAGAAGAGAGAGTTCGTAGTTCCAAAAGGACATCAAGTGAAAATCCCATGCCGAGTGAACACAAGGCCAATCGGGAAGACCACACCGGTGCTGTTTGAGCCAGATGAGACAATGCTATGGCCTTCTAGTCTAGAATTAAAAGGAACTCTATTGACTGTGAAGAATGGAAAGACAAGTATTATTGATGTGGAAGTGGACAACCCAACAAATCATGATGTTATCATCAAAGGACAAACCGTGCTGGGTCGTTTGCAGCTGGTCCGGTCTGTAACACCAGTACCAGTGAAATTGAAAGAACAAAGTACAGTATCGGATAAGGACTTGTATACATAAATGACCCCGGAATCCAGTAAATGTTCACCCAGCTCTACCACTGACGGTTTCCAATTTCAAGACACCTCCATTCCAGATCACATAAAGAACATTGATTTGGGAGGGTTGACACACAAGCAAAAGCTGGTTGCATTGAAAATGCTGACAGAAGAAGCAGATACATTTTCAAGAAATGAAGATGATATTGGATGCATTGAAGACTTAAAAGCAACCATTAACCTGAATGACAAGACACTAGTACAGAATAACTATACTGCAGTATCTAAACCCCTCTATCCTGAAGTCAAGAGCTATGTTGAAGACCTTTTAAACAGAAACTTTATTAGGAAATCAACATCTCCATACAGCTCACCGTTCATATGTGTTCGAAAGAAAGATCAAAGTCTTCGGATATGTGTTGATTACAGAGAGCTCAACAAGAAAAGCATTCCGGCTCGCCACCCTATAGCGAGGATTCAAGAGACCCTCCATAGTCTTGGAGGAAATGCTTGGTTTTCTGTGTTAGTTCAGGGCAAGGCGTACCACCAAGGGTTCGTGAGTAATACAAGTCAACCACTAACAGCCTTCATTACACCGTGGGGTCTCTACGAATTGATTCGCATTCCATTTGGACTTTCCAATGCACTGGCAGCATTTCAGAGGTTCATGGAAAGTTGCCTTGGTGACCTTCGAGACAAAATATGTATCCCTTACCTAGATGACGTGATCGTGTTCAGCGTCACATTTGAAGAGCATGTCGAACATTTCCATAAGGTATTCAAACGTCTGTGTGATCATGGAGTCAAGTTAAAACCAAAGAAATGCAAGGTATTCAAAAGGGAAGTGGTGTTTTTGGGACGCATTGTATTAGAGAATGGTTATAAAACGGACCCAACAGGAGTTAGCCCAATTCACCAGCTAAAGACATCTCTGCCAGACACCGCTGGAGACATAAGGAGATTGATGGGACTGTTAAATTGTTACCGAACGTATATTCCAAGCTTCTCCAAGAAAATGAAGCCAATCTACGACCTTATTAAGTCGGACGACAGAGAAACAACCAGCAAGAGGAACAATTGTAAAGCTAAAGGACAGTTGCCATCCAGAACTTCTGTGACCTGGACCACGAACCATCAGATCATTCTTGAAGACCTACTAAATTACCTGGTTAACCCACCTGTCATGGCCTATTCTGATTTTAACAAACTGTATATCCTCTGTACTGATGCATCGGAACAAGGTCTTGGTGCCGTTTTATACCAGCGCAAGAATGGTGAAACAAGAGTTATTGCCTATGCCTCGCGTAGCCTGACCCCAGCCGAGAAAAACTACCACCACCACTCTGGGAAACTGGAATTTCTTGCGCTAAAATGGTCGATATGTGATCGCTTTCGTGATTATCTATATTACGCGCCGAGTTTTACCGTTTATACAGATAACAATCCACTAACCTATATCCTCTCGTCTGCCAAACTCAATGCCACTGGTCTACGTTGGGTGGGGGAACTAGCTGACTTCAATTTCAACATCAAATACCGCCCTGTTAAGGTCAACACAGATGCTTACGACCTTTCACGATTACCAAGAGGTCGACGGTTACCTAGATTCTTGCACCGAGGAAGTCAACCAAGACACTCTACAAGTAGTCTCCTCATCCATCCAATGACAGGAACAGTGCGAGGTTAACTAGATCACAGCTTTTACTGCCTCTCCTGACATTCTGGAAGAAGATCTGAAGTTTATCAGAAATGCCTCTGTGAGTACCATTTCCTGTGACGAGATAAGAATTAGTCAAAGGGAAGACAAGGCAATCGGAAGAGTGATCAAGTTGATTGAGTCTGCCTGGAAACCCACAGCAGAAGAAAGAGCAAGCGAACCACATGAAACACAGTGCCTGCTCCATGAATGGAATAAACTCGCGCTGGATGAAGATGGTTTACTCAGAAGGAGGAGTGGTCCTAACAGCCACATGATCTTGCCACGAAAATTCCACTGGTTAGTATATACGGAGCTGCACGAGGAGATGGGCCATCTGGGTGCAGACCGAGTAATAGATCTTGGTCATGCACGGTTTTATTGGCCGCACATGCAGAGGGACATGGAGTGGTACACCTCCCAGAAGTGTCCACATTCCGAACCAGAGCATCTTTGCAACCGATCACAACAACTGCTCCATTTCAAATGGTTTCTTTGAACTTTGTTCACCTGGAAAAGAGCAGTGGTGGCTACGAGTACATATTGGTTATCATGGACCATTTCACCCGTTATGTGCAAGCATATACAACTCGCAATAATTCAGGGAAGACGGTGACAGAAAAGCTGTATAACGACTTTATCTTGCGTTTTGGATTTCCAGAAAAACTCCACCACGACCAAGGAAGATAATTTGAAAATCACACCTGTTCAATCGACTAGAAAGGCTGTGCGGCATCAACCATTCGAGAACTACGCCATACCATACTGAAGGCAATGGCCAAGTAGAACGGTTCAATTGGACACTCCTTGCTATGCTACGAACCCTTCCCGAAAGTCAGATGTCGCACTGGAAAGAACATCTCCAGAAAATGGTACATGCCTTCAATTGAACACGTGATGATTCTACAGGATTTTCGCCATTCTACCTTCCATTTGGTCAACACCCTCGCCTTCCAATAGATGTAGCCTTTAACGTGGACGACAGATCAAGTCAGTTTGCTAACCCTTCACAGTACGTAACTGGTGTGAGGCGATGACTGACACGTACAGAATCCCAAATGAAAAGAGTCAACAGAGCAGGGTCAAAGGAAAGCGAGCCTACGATCGGCGGGTATGCAGCTCAGAATTGCACCCTGGGGATAGAGTCCTTGTACGGAATTTAAGCAAGAGAGCTGGTCCTGGCAACTAAGAAGTCATTGGGAAGAGAAGTTCTTAATTACCGTAGTGGTCACTAGAAAGGGAACTGATAGCCCAGTTTATACAGGAAACAGTGAAACCAGGAGCTCGTAGTGGACCAAGTAGAACTCTTCACCGTAATATGCTTTTGCCTTGCAACTCGCTCCCAGTTGATCCACCTCCAAGTCCGAGATTGCCAAGAGCTCAACAACCTCGTAAGAAAGAAACTCCGCCACCCACTAATCTACCTAATTCAGATGAAGAAGACGAGTTAGATGATTTAATTATCATCCCAGCGGTGCCGTCCTCCTCAAGACCTGATAATACGGAAACTGAAAGTATAAATTCAACCACAGGACAGGGCCATGCTGGGGAGGTTGCTGAAAATACCATCGACGAGACACAGATGACGAACGAAATACAACAGCCAGATGCAGAAGAGCCAGGACCACCAGTGTCACAAACCACTCGACCTAACAGAACAAGAAATCCACCACGCTGTTTGACATATTGGACACCTGGTAACCTGTTTGTAGACACCCCAACAACTGGTAACCTGAACAGCATCACAGGTCATGCCTGTAAAATACTTTATTCATAATTCAATCTTGAAACACAACTTCCATTCTCCACTTCCACGCTCTCACATGGTTACCCCGTAAAACACAAGAACTCCCCCTCGCTCCTAGACACTACATCTCTCTCTGGGTTTAAATGAACTTAAACTAGCAATAGAAACAAATTAACTATTATATATAGATATACCCTACGCAAATATAAATGTACGTTTGAATAGACATGTATACTATTTTGTTTAATCGTGTCCGATTTTCCTAACTCAAATATGCATTTATCAAATATTGTTTAGTCAAACTCATAGTACTCTGGTTGAATTCTTCTCCTTGTGGATCTTCTGAGTTGACAATCTTCTTTGGTTTCTTTCTCTGTGAATAATTCCTGGGACTTCTTTGGATCTTCAATCTTTTTGACAAGCGACGAATTTCCCATGATTCTTTTCCCTCCTTCCTCTACGATTACACTTGGACCTTGTTTTCCAATGACAGTATACGGTTTGGGATTAAACTTGGATGTTAACTTCGTTCTCCGTCCTTGTTTCACCAACACTGTGTCTCCAACTTTCACACTTGAAGGCTTCGCATGACGCTTTTTATCGGCGTATTTTTTCATCTTTTCCTTTTGTTGTCTATCTTTCTCTCTTGCAACAGCTTGGGTGGCTGTATGAGATGTTTCTGCGGTAGGGACCTTTGTCCGCAGATTTCGTCCCATCAGTAGCGACGCAGGTGAGACTCCCGTTGTGGCATGAGGAGTGGATCGATAACAAAACAAGAAATGGTTTAGTTCTTGTCGCCAGTATTTTCTATCTATGTGCGCAGATCGTATGGCTTTCCCTAATGTGCGGTAAAAACGTTCTACTTCGCCATTTGCCTGAGGCCAATACGGTGTTACGCGCCGATGTTCGATGGCGTTATCTGCGAGGTACTCTTCAAAATCAGCAGACACGAACTGAGGGCCATTATCTGAAGTAATTTGTTCAGGCAGACCATGAGTTGCAAATGCCCTTTCACAACACTGAAACAGGGCATCGGATGTTGTATCTTTGATGTGTGCTTCTGGCCACCTGGAATAAGCATCTATTATCACGAATACCGACTCACCCGTTGGGAAAGGTCCACATAGATCTGCATGTAATACTTTCCATGGCTCTGATGGCATGTCGGTCATTCTTAATGGTTCGGGAGATGATTGGATTCCTTGGGCTTGACAGGAAATACATGATCAAACCAGGGTATCAACATCGCGGTCAATACCAGGCCACCATACTTTCTCACGAACAAGCTGCTTTGTTTGCACAATGCCCTGGTGGGATTTGTGTGCAATTTGAAGGGTTTGCTGGCGAAGTTTCTTTGGGATTAGAATTCGAGTGCCCTTGAGAATAACATCGTCTTTCACAGATAGTTCATTTCGAATCAAAAAGTACGGTTTGAGTTCGTTGTTGTTCGGCCAGTTGCGTTGTGTTAATGACTGCTTAATTTGTTGACATATTGGGTCATCAACTGATGCATCTTTTATCTGCTGCAGTGACATGGCTCTGGGCACGGACTTGTGAAGCATGTAATTAATGTATTCTTCTGCTACGTTACGCTCAATGAGTGGTTGGTCCGAAAGAGGCAGACGAGAAAGTACATCAGCAGGATTGTCTTTCCCGGGATTATAGATGACTTTAAAACAGTATGGCTGTAACCGTAGTGCCCACCGTTCGATTCGTGCACTTGGATTCGATTTGGTGCTATATATGATCTCCAATGGCCTATGGTCAGTAGAGAGCTCGAACTGCATTCCGTACAAGTAAAGGTGGAAACGTTCACATGCCCAGACTACCACCAGTGCCTCCTTTTCGGTCTGGGAGTACCTTCTTTCAACACCTGACAGAGTTCGACTGGCATAGGCAACTGGACGGCATTGGCCATCTTGCTGTTATGTGAGAATTGCCTCTAATCCTACTGGACTTGCATCTACTCTGAGGTGTGTCGGTGCCGTCGGGTCGTAATGGGCCATAACATTATCTGCAACCAGAGCCAACTTAAATTGGTCAAACGCTTGTTGGTGGATATCTGTCCAGGACCACAAATTTCCTTTCTTAGTAAGCTGGTGAAGAGGGTCTGCCATGCTTGCTAGATTTGGAATGAATCGTCCACAGTAATTTACTAGACCCAAAAAACTGCGAACTTCAGATGCTGTCGTCGATGTTGGGGCATCTCGGATGGCTGGCACTTTCGTTTCGTCGGGTGCAATACCTTGAGGAGAAATTTTGAACCCAAAGAATACCAATTCAGTCACTCGGAATAAACACTTCTCTGGGTTGAGGGTAAGCTTCCTCTCACGCAGTCTGGCCAGAACAGCTTCCAGGTTCTTGTCGTGCTCTTCGTAATCGTTGCCAAACACAATTATGTCATCAGAGATGTTTCGCACACCAGAACGTCCTTCTACATTACTGGATTACATGCTGATATAACTCAGGGGCTGCTGTAACACCAAACATAAGACGCTTGTATCTCTTTAGACCACGATGTGTTGCAAAGGTGGTAATGGCACGGGAGTCAGGGTGCAGCTCTATTTGGTGGTAGCCCCACTTCAGATCTACTTTTGAAAATACTTTGGCCCCGTTCAAAGCTTGGAGAGTTTCATGGATGGTAGGAATGGGATGACGCTCCCGAATGATCGCCTCATTAGCCTGTCGCATATCGACACAAATGTGAACTTGCCCATCAGTTTTTGGAACGACGACCAATGGGGATACCCAAGGGGTGGGACCGTTCACTGACTCAATAATATCAAGTTCTTCCAATTCTTGCAACTTTGCATCAACCTGTTGCCTCACATGAAAAGGAATACGCCTGGGTGGTTATGCCACTGGTGTAACTTCAGGATTTATGTGTAGGTGCATTTGATAATTTTCCAACTTTCCAACGCCTTGAAATACTTCTTTGTACTTTTCTTGGAGCATTTTTCCGGGATCTTGAGACTGTACACACTGAACTTGAGGACCCACACGCAGTAAATCCAACTGAATGGATGTTTGGCGTCCAAGCAATGCCCCAGCAGCTTCCTCAGCAACGACAACCAATCTGGCATTAACTTGTTTACCGTTTTCCATCACGGTAGCGTTGAATGTTCCATCTACATTTAATGGCGTGGATGATCCGATGGTGTAGATGAGTTGAAGACGGTGTAAGAATTGTGCCTCTGTCACGAAGAGCTGCAAATGATGATTGGTCAATTACATTTACACTTGTGCCTGAATCGATAAGCATTCACATGGGAATTTGATCAATTTGAACTTGCTCGTCAACGGTCATGCACTTCTGGGGGGAAATGTTGTGGATTTCTTCACGGTTGATAGAACTTGCATTTTGTTGAGACGAATCACGTTTGCTGCGGCACACAATACCAAAATGACCAATTTTTCCACAGTTATTACAACGTTTGCCATTTGCTGGACATTGTGGTTCTTTCGCGCGATGGCCCATCTTACCACAACAATAACATTGAAGAACTGTCAACGAAGGTTGAACGTCACGTGGTACTTCTTGTTGTCGTCGAAAAGAAAAACTGCGGCCCGCCGTTTGTTGTGGTGGGTTTCGTTCTAAACGCAAAATTGTTTCGTTGGTTTCTCTCGGTTCATTTTCCGTCACCTCAGCTTGTTGCTCTGCCCTTTCAAAAGCCCAGCCAAGTTCTTGTATCTTGTCCAGTGTGATGTCTGCTTCGCGTAGGAAATGTCGTCGCAAACCGAAGAAAAGTATTTGTCGATCACCTGATCTCGAATCATCTCTCCCACAGTCGTACCAAACTTGCAGGTCTTGGCTAACTGTTTAAGTCTTGCAATGAAAGCATCAAGTAACTCACCTTGCATTTGTGACGCTTGGTGGAAAGTATGTCGCTCAAATGGAATGTTTTTCTTAGTCTTGAACTTGATGTTCGAACTTATAAACAATTTAAACAATTATCAAGACTTGCTACTGTATTCTTCAGTACCTCTACTAAAAGATTGCATTTCCCAGAATAGAATGTGTTACTTGTTACGAACTGAACTGATTCTAGCTCGTAATGAATTGCAGCATTCCGTGTTAGTTAGGTTAAAATTCTATGTAATAGTTAAACAAAATTGCAGGATAAGATTGTTTGAGGATACCGCAAATGTCGGGTACGACATTTCATTCCAGGGGGAATGTGTAGGGCCCTAGCATCCAGACCGGATGTGACGAATTGTGGAGAACGCGAGAACGCGCGCGTGGGCATCACGCAATAATGATGAACACATGGAAAACGTTTGAGATTTTGAGATCATATTATATTCTTGTACTTACTGTAATAACGAGATTGTGTTCTATTTATACGTAAAAACCAAGAAGGGGAAAAGGGAGTAACAAAAGCAACATTACTGGTAATTTTAAAATACCAATACCATTACAATACTTGAGAGACTTTGCGATGCACTGGACACACACCTTTTTTTATGTCACTAAATTTTCAGAAATCACCTAAAATGCACTTCTGTCTGGCCTTTAGTAAATTAAAAATCTCCGGGGGGGGGGGCAATTTGGAGTGCATCCTCAATCCATTTGCATGGTTTGAAATGGCAGAAACTTTACTTAACCATTTTATTTTAAATTCCTACTATAAGTACAGTCAGTGAAGACATACTGTGTCTCATGCACCAGACAAGCATCATTAAATATCACCTGTTCTTGTCACCAGATCTCACTCTTGATTGGGAACAAAAAAACAAACAAATCAGAAAGGCCAAATTGTAGGGAAAAGATCAGCTCTCAACTTGTATGTCATCACATTATTAGTCAAAATGACCTCAATAGTCACCCCTAAGTCAGTCCCAGCATATTTAATGGGATTGAAGCTCTGGTTAAATAGACGTACATGTATTGATAACAATTTAAACAAGCTTTAAAATTCTATTTACATGTAAAATTCACAATATCTGACTAACCAATTATACTGGATGTCACACAAAGTACTCTGCCAGACATCCGCGAATGTCAACAGCATCTCTTGCATTTTCGTTATCAATAGGCTCTAATTCCCAGTGAGGAAGAAATTCATTGTTCTGAACCTCGCATATATTATGCAGTATACACGAAGCTGCAACAATAGTACAAAAAAGACTGGATGCTTGCATGTCAACTTTCTTTGTGAACCTGATAAACCTTCCCTTCCACCTGCCAAAGGTGTTTTCAGCAGTCATCCTTAATTTGTAGTTGAATACTCTCTCAATCCTTACAGTGTAAACATTTTCAGGATAGGGCTTCATTAACCACGATAGCAGTGGGTATGCTGGATCTCCAATGATGAGTGGAGGAATATAAATGTCACTTATTTGTTTGCTTTGGACTCCTAAAAATAATTCATTTGCATCTGCCTTCTTAAATATGTCAGAATTTGACACAACACACAGGCATCGTGCACGCTACCTGTCTAACCGACCACTATATCTCTAAATAAACAATAACAATCCACAACGGCTTGCATGATGACACTGTGTCTTCCCTTTCGATTAACATAATCAGTGTGACTCTCTGTAGGTGCTGATATTGGCATGTGGGTGCCATCTATAGCACCAACACACATTGGGAACCCCCATTTCTCTTCATAGCACTGTAGCAGATTTTCTCCCTATGGAAGGTTTATTACATTTGGAAAACGTTTCTGGATAGCCTGACATACTTCCTTCACACAAATACATACAAAAGCAGCCGAGACGCCAAACAGGTTACCAGTGGTTCTGTACTCTGCCGTTGATGTGAGGAAATACAAGGTGACAGCTAAACGATGCTTTGCTGAAACAGCCTTACACATGATTGTGTCCATACGATATATGTCTTGGTTGACTTTACTTAGAAGAAATGTAAATGTACCTTTATCTTCTTTATCTTCCTCTTATCTGCGCATTATCTTCCCTTTATCTTCCTTATCTTCCTTATCTTCCTCTTATCTCCCCATTATCTTCCTTATCGTCCCATTATATTCCTTATCTTCCCATTATCTTCCTTATCTTCCTCTTATCTTCCTATTGCCTTTCTTATCTGCCTCTTGTCTTCCCATTATCTTTCTTATCTCCCCTTTATCTTCCTCTTATCTTCCTTATATTCCATTTATCTTCCCATAAGATTCATTCAATCGTAGGATTCAATTATTCAATATTATAAGAATCAAACTTATGGGAAGATAAATGGAATATAAGGAAGATAAGAGGAAGATAAAGGGAAGATAAGAAAGATAATGGGAAGAAAAGAGGAAGATAATAAAGATAATGGGAAGATAAGAGGAAGATAAGAGGAAGGTAAGAAAGATAAGAGGAACATAAGGAAGATAAGAGGAAGATAAGGGGAAGATAAGAGGAAGATAAGGAATATAAAGGGAAGATAATGGGGAGACTAGAGCGGGAGATCCGAGCTCCCGGCTCTGGAGTCTGAGCCCTTGGCTCCTGGCTCCAAGCCCCCGGCTCCTAGCTCTGAACCCTTGGCACCGAGCCCCCAGCCCTTGGCTCCGAGCCCCTGGCTCCTTGCTCTGAGCCCTTGGCACCGAGCTCCGAGCACCCGGCTCCTGGCTCTGAGCCCTTGGCCCCGAGCCCAAGCCCTTGCCTCCTGGCTCCAAGCCCCAGCTCTGAGCCCCCAGCTCCTGGCTCCAATCCCCCGGCTCCTGGCTCAGAGCCCTTGGCACAGAGCTCAGAGCCACCGGGTCCCTGCTCCGAGCCCCTGGTCCCCAGCTCCGAGCCCCCGAGCCGCAGCTCCGAGCTCTGGTGAGCCCCCGGCTCCAGGCTCCAAGCCCTTTCCTCCTCCTGTTTGTCTTATTTTATAACACCGCCTCCAAAAGTTGAACATCCAACACCTAAACATAATTTCTTTCATATCTGGGAAAGCTCTTTGGAGTGGAAAGAAAGTGACTTGGCAAAGATTTCCCCGGGTGAAAAAGAAGAGTATGAAAACCATCTAATGATGACTAAATCAAAATATTTACCTATGACAAAAGATGTCCCAATTATCGTCAGAGGACAAGAAAGTAAAGACAATCATGCTACTTTCAAAATAAAAACACCGAAATACAATCTAAGAAGCAGACCTTACTAAAACTTTTTATATGTATATGTTTAAATCAAAGCCTAAATAAATATTTTAAACTGATTGTTGTGAATTCTTTCTTATGCAAAATACACGTAATGACTTTCTCGCCTAGACTTGCCTAATCCTCTTAATTGCCCCTAATGAGTTTCTCTTTTGTCTCCTGCACGTGCACTGAGGATAAATATGCAAATATCACACTTAGTAACAGAAAGCGTAACAACCAGCTTGAAGAGTTATTCCATTTATATTTTCTCATGAAATCATTGATCGTTCTTCTTACGGCTTCTCGAATTGATTCCTCATCCAAGGATTCGTATACTCTATACACTAGGGTTAGGGAGTTAGATATTAGTTAGGGTTAGCGAGGCGGCTTCCCTTTGGCAGCTATAGTGGGGTCTATCACTACTTATACATATATATTCAATATTGTTTAAGATTATTATTATAAGTAAATGTACGTGTTGAACGTTTGTACGGGCTCATCGTACAGACTGAGGATTATTTTCCTCTGGAGCTGTGATGATTTCCAACCATGTCTTCCATTGCATGTATTTGTTTATGGCAAAGTTTTATACATAAATAAAAAAAAGTATTGACCAACTCCTTTACGTGTGTTAGCCTATCTATCTAGTTCAACTACGAAAATAGGGCAATCAGATGAGCTCAGATATGCCACATTCTCACAGTGCACTTGAGTTGACGGAAGATTCTTTTTCAAAACAGATATTTTGTCAACAGCCTAGCGCGATAAAGTGAAGAAGAGGCAAGCTTACTGTCCCATGATAAAAACAGTAGCCATCCAAACTTGCTAGAGAACAGCTATTGGGGAAGGATACATGCCTAACCTGTTATTGTCAGTAAATTTATCCAGCTCTGGAATTATGGTATGGTATGGCATACATAACCTACGTTTGACAGGAAAGACAGAAGCGCGTCACAACATAGTGCTAGAACTGCTGAAGGGTCTTGCCGGTCCTGGTTCTTGACGTGATCATTACGAGGTATCAGTTTCCTCATTTTGGCCATGGTGGTGCAACTAGAATGATTTCACAGGGTTCGCAACAAGCCTACATTGCCGTGCTCATTATTTAGCTTCAGCCACCAATTGCAGAAAGAGGCTTTCACACTTTTTCCCACATGGGGACAGTCTGGTAGTACAGTAAGGATAGAAACGTCAGGATCGATGGTATTTTCCTCTACACTTTTCCTGATCACCTCAAATGCACCCTTGTTTCCTGTCTCACAATCTGCTGTTAAAACAAACATCGCCTCACTTCACACATGCTACGTTTTGAGAAAGCCACAATGCACAGGCATGCAGGGTCGGATGATGGCCATTTACTCGGCATTCTTCACAAACGTCCTTTCCGTCAAAGCAGACCTGGCAAAAACATTGATACTGTTCGTAGCATTTCCCCAGAATATGTTTTGAGGAAGAAGACTTTCAGGCAAACTCGCAAGTTTGCAAGATCTTCACCTGCTCTATGAACATATTGTGACACGACTCTGCTGTTTTCCCTGATTTGGCAGAGTACTCAACTGCACAAGGTAGACTACATTTATTGTCAAGACTGGTAACACATGAAACGATAACCTCGGTGACAAGATTCTCTTTCAGAAATTCGGTATTTGGCTTGGGGTTCTTTCTGATATAATCAATGTCAAGGTTAAATGTTAAACCAACATTTTCTTTCAGTCTTTCGTCGAATTCATTGCTGGTTATAGCGCGGTGCCATCATTTGCTAGACAGCAAGGGTACACAACCAGCTGGTTCGTCTTTACAACAGTAGAGGAGTGAAATTTCTCCATAACGTCGAGTTGCCCTAAAGAAAGTGTAACATTGTAGTGTCTTCGACTTACGATGCCCTTAGATTGAAACGGATTGACCAGAGAGATAACAAGAACAAGAAGCCTAGCTTTATTTTACATTTGCATATTTATAGGCTAGCAAGCATTAAGTACCAGTCCCCCCATGCATATATAATACAAACATTACAATCCCTCTTTTCTCACAACTAGACAATTAATAAAATTTCAAGAGTCGAACTGTCAAAAGTTTGATTCAAATTAGTGTAAATAAAGTTCATATTATTAATATATAACTAATAAATTATAACGTGTCCTTGAGTTCTAAATACAATTTTTTTTACCACCATTCCTTTCTATTTTCATTACCTAAATTACTTATCAAGATTCTACTAATTAAATAATATAAAGATAGCTTATAACCAAAACTAATAGTTTCTATCTATAAGGTAAATACTCATCATAACGTTCAGGAGGTCGGCGTTCTCTCCGTGGTCTGTCGATTCGGGTTTCAGTTCCTTGTTGTGAAACTTCTTTATCCACTTTGTCAGCTGGCTCAGCCACCACTTCCTCTTCTTCATTCTGATTATATTTCTTTACATGAGACGAATTTCTTCGATAACTCACTCCATCAGATGTCTCCACAGTAACTTCACTGCCTTTCTTCTCCGTCACACGGTAGAATTCATCCCGAAACGTTGGTGACAGCTTGTTCTTTGGCTTATGGTCCTTTACTAAAACCACATCTCCTGGTTCTATGGAGCTGTCTTCGGCTAATCTCTCGGTCGGCATAAATTTTCCCTTTCTGTTTCATCACCGCATCTCTATCAGCTACATCTGCATCTCTACTTTGCTGATGTTGAGTACATGGAATTTTGGTACGAATTTCTCTTCCAAACAATAATTTAGCTGGACTGACCCCGATTACTGTGTGTGGAGTACTTCGGTAGGCCAAAAGAAACTTATTCAACTCCCTCTGCCAAATCTATCCTTGTAGCTTGGGCGATTCTCATAGCTTTCAGCAGACTGTGATTCTGTCGCTCCACTTGACCATTAGCTTGTGGCTATAATGGTGTTGACGTCATGTGTTGAACATCGTTGCATTTCAGGTAATCCTCAAACTGCGTTGAAATAAACTGCGGTCCATTATCTGTCTTTATTGAATGTGCAATTCCATGGGTTGCAAAAATGCGATCAAGACTCTGAATAATGTCCTTGGACAAAACAGACTTCAATATGTCCACTTCAAAAAATCTGCTATAATAATCAGCAACAACAAACACGTATTTTCCCCCTGGTAATGGCCCTAGAAGGTCTGCAGCTACATCTTGCCAGGCTTGTTCGGGCAGTAGTGTTCTCTTTACTGGCTCAGGATGGGGAATCTGTGACACTAAATGACAGCCATGACACGTTTTACATCTTTCGGCATCTCTATCTACTCCAGGCCACCAAACTTTTGAACGAAGCCTCCCTTTGGTTTTTACTACCCCTTGATGGCACTCGTGTGTGAGACGTAGAACTCGAGCTCGCAAAGCTTGTGGTTGTGGGATAACTATTCGAGACCCTCTCAAAACCAATTTTCCCAAAACAGTAAGTTCTCTACTCACAGTTCTATACTCCCTTGTCGGTTTGAACAGCAACTCGTGTGGATGACATCTCTTGGTCGATAGCAGACTCTTTCTCAATCTCCTGGATTGGTATTGCTTTCGGTGCTGCATTCTCTGCGATAAATCTGATGTACTGGTCGGCCAGATTCGGTTTTGAAACAGCCTTGACATGGACCAAACGTGACAGGGTATCAGCAATGTTCTTCGGTCCTGGAAGATACTCAACGATAAAATCATAAGGCTGTAATCTCAACACCCACCTTTCGATCCTTGCGGAGGGCTTATGCGCTTTCGAATAAATAACTTCTAACGGTTTATGATCACTTAAGACCTTGAACTTGATTCCATATAAATATACATGAAACCATTCACATGCCCAAATGATACTTAACGCTTCTTTCTCCGCCTGAGAATATCGCCTCTCCACTTCAGTGAGACATCTACTGGCATACGCAACTACTTTACGTATCCCTTGCTGTTCTTGCAAAAGAACTGCCCCGAGACCGACTGGACTAGCATCTGTAATGATCACCGTCTCTGCTTCTTTATTGAAATAAGCTAATGCATCAGCGGTTGACATTTTCCTCTTTACTGCTTCAAATGACTTCTTCTGCTCATTACCCCCAAACAAATGGTGTCGCAGCCCGTGTTAACTTCCATAACGGCTCAGCGGTTGTGGCTAAATCAGGTATGAATCAACTACAGAAGTTCACAAGTCCCAGAAAACTTCTCACTTCAGTGCCTGATTCTGGTTCCTTCGCATTCACCACAGCTCTAACTTTCTCTTCTGTTAGCCCAATTCCTTTCTCAGATAACACATGCCCCATGAAGGTAATTCTAGGGATACGGAACTCACACTTCTCGGGATTTAATGTAAGACCTCTTTCTCTAAGCCTTTCCATAACTTTAATCAACCTCTCATCGTGCACTTCTGGGGTGGGCCCATGGACAATTCTATCATCAGCAATATTATGGGTGCCTTCGCACCCTTGCAAAACTTGCTGAATGATATGTTGATACATCTCAGGAGCCGATGTGACCCCAAATATAAGGCGCTTGTATCGAAACAACTCGCAGTGAGTAGTGAAAGTTGTCACACTTCTAGATTCTTCCTCCAACTCTATCTCGTGAAATCCCCACTTTACATCTATCTTGGAGAACACAGTACTTTGGTTCATATTGAGGACTTCATCTACTGTAGGGATAGGGTGCCTTTCACGCTGTATAGCTTCATTAGCACGCCTCATATCAACACACAACCTAATTTCACCTGTTGGCTAAGGTACTATGCACACAGGACTTACCGCCCAGCGGGCAAAACGACGTCACCCTCCGACGTCGAAACAACGTCGAATGAAAGTTGAAAACGCAAATCGAATCGACGTTGAATTATTGACGTCGTTTTGACATTGAATCATCGACGTCGTTTCGACTTTTTTTCGACGGCGATTCAACATTGAAACGACAAAAAAACAGGCGTCTTGTTTTTACGGCTTTATACACTCCTAATTTTGTTTTGATTCAGATCTAGTTTTCAAGATCTATCGTCTACTATGTAACAGGTATAAATCACAACTACAATCCACATGTTTCAAAAGGTTATTTATATTTATTCCCAAGAACTCCGTTCCTGACAAGCTTACATAGCGATGATTAAAATATACAGTTCTATTTATGTTAGTAACGTTCCGTTGTTAATTCGTAAACATAAAAGCAAATACCTCCAAAGAAGCCAACTGTCCCAGCGACGTCTATACAAATATTGGCATATGTCATACTGTCGTCTGTAGTCATGTCCGTGACGAGGAAGAGTCGCTTTGTATTTGGTAATATTTCAATATCAGTTTGACCATCGAAGAAAATCGTAATTATCCATGTAGTAACTGATCGAAACTCCTTCTGCAATCTCGAAGGCGCAAACAAGAATAAAACCAAGTCAAATATTTAAGATTGTCTGAAGTAAACTTCATCGGCATTATCCATTCATCTGACGAATACCCAGTCCAACTATACTCTATAGCTTTAAAATTCATACTAGGACATTTGTAGCGACATTCTTCGTTGAAGCAGTTAAAGTGGTAGTTGTTTATAAAGTTCCAGTAATTATCTAACGAAATGAAAATCAAAAAAACTTTCTTTATGCTTTCAATTCACATTGTCATTGAGACTGATTGAGTGCACACGCTGGACCAAACTTAGCTTAACTGATGAACGGATCAAAATGTCGCAATTTCCGATTGGTTGAACAGTTGGTGGACCTCTGCGAAGACAGTACCTCTCGTCTGTGTTACTAAATTAAGAAACACGTCAGCCGCTTCTGATTGGTTGAAAATCCATATCAATGATCCGCTTAAACCAAAGCTTGCAGAGGAGCTCTGAATGCTTTGATCAGAAGTACGATAGCAATAGCTTCCTTACAATAGTGATGCTAGGTTGCTAACCCAGAGCAAAAGGTATTATGTAATTTAACGCAATTTAGTTTTCATTACCTTTTCATTATCGTTTGAAATAACCTCAATGAAAGAACAAAACATTAAGATTTTTCAGGCAAGTCATTGCTTTATACTGCAAAACAACAATACAGTCGGAATAACGATGATTCGTTAAACGTGCATATGATGATTTATGTCGAAAATGCGCTTATGCTTTGAGGTCTGAAGAATATCTCTGACTTAACACCGTTGGTGGTTAAGTGACGTGAAATCGGACGGCACATTATCGACGTCGATTCAACGTCGAAATGACTTCTGTTTCTGACGTCGATAACACATTGACAAGGCGACGTCGAAACAACGTCGATATTTAGCGGTTAAGTGACGTAACGTCGATATTTAGCGGTTAAGTGACGTGAAATCTGACGGCACATTATCGACGTCGATTCAACGTCGAAACGACGTCTGTTTCTGACGTCGATAACACGTTGACAAGACGACGTCGAAACAACGTCGGTATTGGTGGTTAAGTGACGTGAAATTTTACGACACAATATCAACGTCGATTCAACGTCGAAACAATGTCTGCTTCCGACGTCGTTAAAACGTCGCCAAAGCGACGTTGAAACAATGTCGATTTCTGGTAGATCGACGTCGCAACCCGACTTCGACCACAAATCGACGTCGAAACGACGTCGTGTGCCCGCTGGGCGATGGTGTTGGTCCTTCGACTTTCTCGATAATATCTTTCTCCAATAATTCGTCTAACTTGTCCTCGACTTTCTTTCTCAAACTGAAACGGATTCGTCATGGATTTTGGGCGACTGGCTTAACGGCAGGGTTGATATGAATCTTCAGCTGGAAATCTTTCAACTTTCCAATACCATCAAAGCACTCTGCATACTTCTGCTTAATGTGCGATTCAGTCAACACATTTATTTCGGGTCCCAATTTCAACACTCCGAGCTGTCTTGCAGTCGAACACCCTAGTATTGACCTTCCATTTCCAAGGCATATTCATCATCTTCATCAACACAACTTACAGATTTACTTACGCCTCTCCAACTGTTGTCATGTTTCAGATTACCTCGCACTGGCTTCTTGGAATCCGCTTTCGTTTTACACACTGCTCCGAAATGACCCGTCTTGTGGCACTTGTTATATGTCGCTGATCTAGCCGGACAACTGCTATCTCGAGCGTAATGTCCCTCACGTCCACAGCGGAAACAGGTCTTACCTCTAGAATTTTCGGTGCTACCGATATTCTTTGGTCTTCGTCGAAGATGATTCACCACGTCTTTCGATTCTTCCATCTTCTTCGATTGTATTTCTGCAGCTTCCATAGCCCGGGCGATTTGCTGGACATCCCCCAATTCCAAATCGTGTCCCCTTTCCAGCAGCTTTCTCCTCAACATAGACGATCGGCATTTGTCTATTACTTGGTCACGAATCTGCTCGGTTTGTTGACCACCGAAACTACAGTTCTCGGCTTGCTGTGTCAATCTGATTACAAACTGGTCCACGCTTTCGCTACCTTCTTGTCTCATCTAGCGAAAAATGTGTCTCTCATACGGGATATTGGTTTTCGGCGAGAAACGTTCATCCAGCATCTTTAACGCTATCTCATACTCGTCTAGGTCGCCTTCTAACGAGGGAAGTGTCTCGAATATTTCCTGTACATCTATGCCAGCACAGCAAAGGAGGAGGGCCTTCTTTTGCCCTACATTTGTAACTCCTTTCCCACCCACAAAAAATTGAAAGGCCTTCTTCCACCTTTTCCATCTTGGTGAAACGCTTGTAACATCCCCTCTGCAGTCGAACTTCCATATTTGTTGCCATTATAGTTTAAAATGTCTAAAATCTACTTCGTTGTACTTTATCTTTCATCTTCGTCGCCAATTGTAGTGTCTTTGACTTACGATGCCCTTAGACTGAAACGGATTGACCAGAGATACAACAAGACCAGAAGATAACAAGAACAAGAAGCCTAGCTTTATTTTACATTTGCATATTTATAGGCTAGCAAGCATTAAGTACCAGTCTCCCTCATGTATATATAATACAAACATTACAGAAAGTGGCTTCCAGACTCCTGGCTCATTGGTGTAACCAGCTTGGTGTTTAAGGCAGGTTTTATACGAGGGCCCTCCCAGGTTCACTCGCTTTTCATTGACAGGATCCAAATGACTTCCCCTCCCTTCACCGAAGTTCATATATAGGGCCTCTAATAAAACAAGGAACCTTCCACCCTCCTAGATACGTTATACACTTAAAGAACCCTATGACATCCTTGTCATATTCGTGCAAAGGATCGTAATGAATTTCTACCACATCTTTCAGTAATTTGTATAGTATTCATAGCCTGTCTATTTTGCCTCTACGAATCAAATCGTTCAGTTTTATGCATACAGGATCAGCCATGTCAATGCCATATAATAGAGACCTTGTCATTTTGATCGAAATCGCTATCATGACTGCTATCCCTTTCCCCAGAAGTATTACATGTAATTGTATGTTCAATATCTCCCTCGCTGCTACTGCCCTGAAAAGGATTATCGCTCTCGGCTGACTTTGCACCCTCGTCTGTCCCCTCGTCACTCCAGTCAATATCACTTTCTTGCGTCTTCATTATACTTCTATAATCAGATAAGAAAACGACAAGACAAACTTTAAAGAGATTCATTTTTTTACCCAAGCACTTCAAGACATTGACTCGATAAGTAAATGTAATACAATGCAGAACGCATAATATTATCATTGAATGAAAAAAACCAGCAATTTTTATAGAAGGCTATAGAATTTCAAAAATACTTGGGTACTCAGCCTCTCTATCAGAGTCATCAAGATCTGAATCAATTTCTGTGGCTTGCTTCTTCCTTGTAGCCATTGTGCAGCTCTTTTCTGGGCCTTCTGACCCTACTGGTCCTCTTGTCCTCTTTCTGGCGAAATTCAATTTCGATTGGTATATCGATTATAATGCGCTTTAAAAGAAAGAAAAACATTAATCATTTTACATTTTAGTTACTAAAGACTTTTGCATGTGTACAGTACATGTAAATAATTATATAGCATCAAGTTTCACTGAATCAAGTATGGCCATGTATTAAATCCTCAAATAATTATTTAAGCTCAGTCCTTTACTCCTTTTACACTTTTTTAAAATACGGTATACATTATACCGGACTTGAATTTTGATATATTCCAAAATGAGATCTGTCAACAGCGACCTGGCTCTCCACTTTACATGAACCACTTTTATTGTGGTGTGGCCATGTAACTAAACATCCCTTGTATTTCGTAGTTGTTTTGATAGAGGACATAACTTTGCTCCCATCCAGAGGAGGAACGGTGGCTATCCCGGAATGCTTTGCGACAGATTTTCTCTCTCATTCGTTTTGAGATTTCGCCTTGGATATTTTTCATTGAAAATCGTGCGTTTTGAAATGCAATTGTGTACGGTTTATTTGGGTTCTACATCGCGCTTTAGTCATCATAAATTACAATGTTTTATCTGTCCGTTTCGGGTCACTGCTCATATCATAAATAACTGCCACGATTTATTCAGGGGACTTTTTACTTTCAATTGGGTTTAGTTAGCTAAAATTCCACCAACCAAATCAACAAGAGTTGATCTTTCAATTGGTACCAAAAGTCCCCAAAAGACCCCTAAAACCGACGACAATTTCGATTTTGAAAATGGGGTATTTTCACACTAATCTGTGGCTTATGTCAACACACAGGAAGAACCTTTGAGGGGCGTCGTGGTGGCTAATATTAAAACAACAGTAGTTCTTTAACATGTGTGGTGTTTATCGCTTTACACACTATGAAGTACTGATTATGCTTTATAGTTTAATGCTACGTGTGTTTTAAGGTCGTTTGTTACTTATTTTAGAATCTGAATATCGAGAAGGAATGCAATTTACATGTAACGATGATCAAGAGAGCGTAGCTGCTTAAAATGTTGCTATATTTCACTAAAGAAATACCAAATGGTTTTCCATGTTTGAATACTCTGATCCAAACACGCGGGAAATTACGAGACTGGAGAAAAGCGTAACAAAACACGAGCCGTAGGCGAGTGTTTTTAGCTTTTCGAAAGTCGAGCAATTTCCCAAGTGTTTGGATAAGAGTCTCCAAACACGGAAAAAACCATTTGGTATTTCTTTTATAAAATAATCACAAGTGAATATGATATACTGTCCGACATTTTCAAAAAATCGTTTTGGCGGGAATTTTCCGTGTTTGGATACTCTGATCCAAACACGGCAATTGACCAATCAGGGCTCGCGTAGTATACATGTTATTTTATAAAAGGCGATACCACAATACGCCAAGGAAAACAAGAACAAAGACCAAAAGACTTGCACCTGCCGAGCAGTGCAGCTCATCTAGTCGAATTTTATTTAGAAATTCGGCCAGATCACCCAAGGTATGACAAGTATATTATGGAACAAATTTTTTGCAATAATATATCCTATTCCCAGTTCATATAATAAAGTTGTTTGTTTGTTTTGTAGTTTCCAAGCCAAGCAGAAAGATTCATTTGACTGCAACAAAAAAGTGTCCAGCAAAACATCATAAATAACAAAATTCCTTTTGAGGACAAGACAAGGCTTTGATTGCCAAAACTGACCCAAAGTATGGACAAAGTTCATTTTCTGCGTCCAGTGGCCTGGATTTAAGCAAAATAACATTTTATAACAGTTAATTTACTCATGCACACTCAGCTCTTTTCGTAACAAACAGTACAGGCCAGTAGGGTTTTTGGTACCTTGAATATCTTTCATTTACATGTATGCCTGATTTCTAATAAATCATCTTGCTTGCTAACAATTTAGCTTATAAACTGTATCAAACTAAATGTTCCATGGAAATTAATATTAATCTTCAGCATTTTTCTTGCTTATATATCTCATGGTCTTTCCACTTTAACTCTACCAAACACGGAAACACCACAGGTTTCCTCTGGACCAATAATTAAGGGATGGCCCTTATACTGGACCTCTAGGGAGAACAGTTTAGATATGACTGGTTTAGTTTAGTTTACTCTGATTTCCTCTTGTAGTAACACTAGAGAGAACAGTTCAGATATTCATGAATTTCACTTTACACATCCAAACCACAATATCTACCAACCACAAACACCTGCTGCACCAACACCATCATGACCACCACCATCATGATTACATGTACCACCAACACCATCATAAGTACCATAATCATCATCCATTTATGTACGTAGAGGAATATTCACTAAACAAACTGGTCCTATATCTGGAAAAAACAATTGCAAGATCTTGGCCGGTGTACATCTACTGGTGTAAGTACCAGATCTAGTTAATCTAAAGCACAGTCAGGATTCCTTGGTCTTAATATTATGGGTTTTGAACTAGGTGCTGGTAAGATATGTAATCGAACTCCCACAAAAGTAGCACACTACCACTTGAAATGGGAGTCGCCTCTTGTTCTCTTGAATCATTGAACTAGAAAATTCGTAAATAAAAAGGGTATTACACATCTCATTTTTACAGAACTGTTTTACTTTCTATTTATAAAGTAGCTTCATGCACAAAATTTCCTTTATTAAGTTTCACGTGGGGTTCATGTTTACATAATAACACTGCTTGCTGTTTATAGTGCAGTTCTGATAAAAGATTTGTCAATCTACTACAATACAGTAACAATAATACAATAATAAATAACTATGAGCACTGCAAGTTGAAGGAAATTTAAACAAAATTAAGTTAATTGCCAAAATTCATAGAATATGTTTCAATATTATGGCACACTTAATAGTATAAACATAATATTCTCTTCGAACTTTCGATATAAACATTAAACAAAGTTGGGAAACAAAGTCATTAAAATATTAAAGTACAAACAAATCTATTATATTAGCTTACCTTAAAAACACAATTGGTATGCTGTTTTATTAAAGCTGGACTGCTATAGCTTCGGCAAAAATGTAGAGGGACAAAGCCTGGACTATTCGACGAATCAATGTCCAAACTATCGACCAAAAAACCGTATTAAATGCGCAGCTCACAACAACCGAGCTGTACACAAGATGCCGTATGCCTTCTAGATCCAATAACAAATGTTGTTTAGATACAAAATAAACGAAAAGAAGTTCATGTGTATCTTAATCCGAAGCTTTTCTACTACGAATGACGGGGCACCACGAAATGCCTTGACATGACGAAGGCAGACGAAGCTGTGTTCGTAACGTGAGCTTGCCGAAAAATGAGCGACGCGCTCCGAGAAATCAATAATATATTTGAAACGCAGTGCATTATGGGATAGCCACCGCTCCTCCTCTGGCTCCCATCAAGCTCATGCAAATCTGCAAAATACAACCATTCCTTTAACTACCAGTATGCACAGTACTGGCCAGTACTGCAATCTGTTTCTCCCTGCGTAACGCATTTACAACCAAAACAGTCAAAAACAGCTCTTGAGGGTACTCTGTCTACAAAAACAGTAGTATTATATATAGAGAGATTTTTTTAATGTGTTAGAGACTGGACCGAGCTCTAAACCAATTGCATCATTTCATTTTAATTGGTTACCCAATCACAGACGTTTATTATTATTTTTTTCATTTGGGGGGGGGGGGGGTGAGAAAAAAAAGTTTTGTTGACGTCATCACTAACAGTCAATGAAAGCGTAAGTGAGGGTTTATCAGTGACTCTTAAGGCCAGTTTCCACTCAGGAAAATCTTCCACAGGATAGGACCGGACCGGAAAGTTTCTTTTGTGTTTAGTTCCGACCGAGAGCTCACAAGACAAAGAAAACTTCCCTGACCGTTCCGATCCTGCAGATAATTTTCCTGAGTGGAAACTAGCCTTTAGTGTAATCCGTTTTGGATCTATAAGAGTGTGGTGATGTCACTTATCGTTCCACCTTCTGTTGTTGACGACGTGAAAATAGTTCAAAATAATATATTTTTTTTCAAAATAAAAATAAAATTTTTTCTTTGACATATGTTTTGTTGGTGTTGCGCGGAGGTCCTTCTAGCGCGACGCCATGACATTGAATGAGCGTTTTTATCTGACGTCATGAATTATATGATATTTGTGGCATTGGGTTGCAAAAAAATAAATCCGTGTATTATTTTTGCGGTTTATTATTACGGAATTGTATAATTACTTTCTTGGGGTAAAGTGTTGAAGCATGTATATAAGACACGACTTCTTCCACTCATATAACACAGTTGCACGTTGTATTGAGTGAGCATAGTGTATAAGCAATTTGTAAACATGAATAGAGATCAGGCAAAATTTATTGTATACATGCAAATACCGTCTAAGTTGGATAGATGGCCTGGCAGGCGTTTTAAAGTGCTTAGCGTAAAAAGAGTTGATGGGAACTATATGTTTGACATAAGGGATGATCAGAAGATTATTTTTGAAGCAGTGAATACTGAAGGAATTTACCTAACCCCTGCAGATAAATTTTTTATATATTATATCAGGGGGAGTATGACTATATTTTGCAAATAGGAAAATATTGTTCGTTATAGCACACCATTACCAGGTTGATGAGCGTGTTTTTGTCTGTGAATTATATGATGTTATTGGGGAGAAAAGCAATCCGTGTGTTCTTTTTTTTTGCGTGCGGATTATTTTTGCCAAAAAATATTTTTTTGGTAAAGTGTGAAAAGATAAGGAAGTATATATAAATAAGACACTTCATGTGTTGTTGCATTGAGTAACTTAGTCTATAACCAACTGTAAATATGAATAGAGATCAAGCTAGGTTTATTGCATACGCAGTAATACCATCTATGTTGAATAGATGTCCTGGCACACGTTTTAAGGCGATAAACGTGGAAAAGTCTGCTGGGATGTTTGACGGAAGAGATGTTCAAAAGATTATTTTTGAAACTGAGAATACGGATGGAATTTACCCAAGCCTTGCCGATAAATATTTTTATGTGATCTACCAGGGAGATTATGATTATACATCCGCAATGGGGAAGTTGTTGTGTTGTTGATGTTGAAGAAAGAAACGAATCAGAAAAAACAACAACAAACATTTATATATAGCAAGTATTTGCCAAGGAATTTTGATGGAGACGAACACCGCATATTTTATAATAATAATAATTTATAATAATAATAATTAAGGTTTAATGGCACATCATCGAGAAAAAAAATTACAATGTGCTTACAAATAACTGCATAGGTTGCAAATTTAAAAAATGGATAATACTATATTTACAATAAAAATTTAATTATGTAAGACAAGTGTATATGATCATAATTTAAAAGTTCAAAAAAGAGTCACAACGACATTCATGTATTTAAAACTCGAATCATACTTGGAAAAAAGCTTTTCTGAAAACAATCAGTTCTACATTTGAACAACGACCTATTGTTAGAATTACGTAAATTATAATACACGTTTTCTCTAGTTTGAGGTAAGAGACGGGACAGCCGGCTACCATCAGTTATCTTTTTAATCGTTTTCTCACATAGCGCATCGCGTCTCTCATCTAAACCAGGACAATGGAGCTCACCCAGTGCCTCTCGGTAAGACATGCCAGGAAGGATTAAGTTCAGTGCTCTTTTCTGGACTCTTTCAATTGAATCAGCAAGGTATGCTGGTAAACTATTGTGCCAAACAATACAGCAATACTCCAATACGGACCGAATGAGAGCATGGTAAATAAGGATCAGTTCGTGAGGTGGGATTCCACTCCGTTTAAGAACTCTAAGAATATGGAGACGTTTAGAGGCTTTTTTTACGATCATAGCAATATGTTCGTTCCACTTAAGGTTATCTTGTATGACCAAGCCAAGAACTTTATAATGGGAAACGATTTCCAGAGGATGTCCCTCCAAGTTAAGGCGCGATGAAGTGGGTCGCCCTTTAAGGAAACAGACATGCATTTCTTTGCATTTAGTCTCATCAGGTTGTTGTCAGCCCATGTTTTGACCTCAAGGTAGATCTCCATATCGGATTCATTGTTCCTTGACAGGGACTCAGAGATGGAGACATCATCCATGAATTTCCAAATACCAGTATTCCTTGGAGATGAGATCTTCAAATCGTTAATCATAATCAAAAATAAGATTGGCCCCAATTTTGTTCCTTGCGGTACTCCAGCCGTAACAGTTAGCCAATCCGAGGTAACATTACCAAGTTTTACACACTGTCTACGGTTGGATAAAAAGCTTATGATCCATGGAATCAAAGACCGCCTTACTCGGATATCAATAAGCTTGTTAATAAGAACATTATGTCCAATACAGTCGAAAGCCTTGGTGTAATCTAAAAAAAGTAGGCGGATATGCTTATCACGGGAATCTAAGTGGAATAACCAATTGTGTATCATGTCGAGAAGACAATATGCTGTTGATGATCCTTTTAGACAGCCGAATTGCTGTAAGTCAATATTGCTCACAACATCTGTCATCATCCATTGTACTACACAATCTTCTAGGACTTTGGATAGGCAGGAAGTAAGAGAAATTGGTCTAGTTTCTCCTTCCCAAGGAGTCTTTCCAAACAACGGGAAATGTTCCAGAAGTTAAGGATGTATTAAAAATAGTTGCAACGGGATCTGCAAACTCATGAGCAAATTCCTTTAATACACGCGGTGTGATGTTATCAGGGCCACATGCCTTGAAGGGTTGAAGAGCACAAAGTTTCTTATAAACTTGGTAAGGTTCAATCATAGGTGGTGTGTCACGAGCGGGTAGGAATGCCGGCAGTACCATACAATCGAGCGGAGGGATATCTGAATTAACAGAGACGTAGAAGTTGTTAAGACTGTTCACCAACTCAGAATCAGATAAAATATACCAAACATATGTTTTGTACCCTGTGATAAGGGAAACGTAAAAAACAAAAGCGAGTGTGAAGAGTAAGACATAAAAGGGAAAAATATAAAAGAGAGAGAGGAGGTTTTATGTTTGGTATTTTACCTTTGCTTGCAAGTCCTCTAGGGTAAAAAATAGAAAAAAAAGGTGAAATTTTATCTTTTGTTACTTGGTCTACCTGTGGTAGCGCCGAGTCTAGGTTTCGGTTCCGGTTTTTTTCTATGTCGAGACACGTGATCGAGATAATGCAATTGTTAAAATCATGGCAAAAGTCATCGTCGTTTGCATCGCTTTTCTGTGGGTTGGTATGTTCGTTCTTTGATTTTAGACCATTATCGCTAATAACCAACGTGTAGAAACGCTATAATACGAAAGTTTCCTCGACTGAGGGGTGGCTGCGCTGTTATGACGGGCACGACTGAGTAAACGCGGCTGGTAATTGTCTTCGTTATAAATGTGCTTACAAATTATGTTTGCAACTGCACACGCCGATCGCGGTAGACCGAGGTAAAACATGACGAGCTATTTCGAACTCCAACAATCGAAATATAGTAAGGTTAGATTTACTGCCGAAATAGAGAACGTAGAAGTCTAACGTTTCGAGCGAAGGCCCTTCATCAGGAGAAACGTAAAGACTTTGTTTAAACTCTTTACGTTTCTCCTCACGTTTCTCTCTGACGAAGGGCCTTCGCTCGAAACGTTAGACTCGTAACTATATTTCGATTGTTGTTTCAACACTGCCGACGCAGCACGTTACTTCGAAACAGGTTGGCCCTGGTTCACACGTACGCAAAAACATAATCATAACGAGTTTGAACAAAAGGCCATGCAAACAAAGAAATGCAGACTAGCCTGTGACGTAAGGATCATCATAGTAGTCATACGATTATAAAGCCAAGGGCAGAACAAAACCAAACAAAGAAAAATTCTCGTTTTTTTGGTAAAGCATTGGTATAGTCGATGAAATGCACCGTGGGAACCTCAGAAATGGCGCATGAAAATTAGCAAATTTCATAGCACGCTCAGATTCGCAGTGCCAAAGCCTATCGGGATGATGTAATTGCAATGCAATATCTCGATCAGGCGTTCACTCGGGCTACTGATTTCTGAAAGTTGGCGTAGCCTGTACTTACTCTAGCAAGACTATATTATTGGCGATCATTTTCATATCGGACAAACACAAAATATTTAAACATGTTTTGAAACACTATACACGATATCTAGACATGCAAACAGTTCAATATATTGATATCTTATTTGCTCTGTTTCGTGCTTATTACTATACTTGATATTTTGTAGTTGTTGGACTAAAGCAGCAAGACCAGGTTTAAGGGCGCGCTAGCCCTAATATAAGGGACCTTACGATTTTCTAGGACGACGAAATAAGTCACGGCTAACTGACTATTATATAAGTGTCAAATACTTTATTCACATTTCAATATTCACGACCACTTACAGAAATATCAAGGTAAACATGTAACATTCAAAATCTCAACAGTATACGTATCAGCTAAATGTTCCAACAACAATAACAAGGTACTGCTGCTCATATGAAAGCAAACATGTAACAAGGAAAATGTCAACAGTGTTTTTAAAATAAAAGTTCTAACAGCATAACACGCTACATCAACTCTATTTATAACAAAGAACTGAAATATTTTAGTAGTTACTGCCGTAGCATACTATGCTAAATCTAAAGAGTTATTACTTATTAAAATGAATATGAATGTTTATGCACAATCTTTCAAATTAAATCACTTCAAATTAAAGGGTAACATCGCTCACAATGTTGTCTTTGCTAACTGTGATTTGAAAGTTTTGGAGTGACAACAATTTCTCGCAAAGCTCGTCATGATCAATGTCGCCAATACCACCAACCAACTTCTCGATAACCTTTTTAAACATAACGTATCGAACAAGCTTGCTTTGATCATGCGTTGCACCAGTTGGATCTGCCTTTTCAACACTAGACTTACAATAGATGTTGAGCTGGCACAAAGAACTCCTGACAACGTGACCACAGAAGTCGCACTTTATGACTGCCTTCGCACTGTCTTGCTTGATCTTTCTCTTACAGTCGCAACACTGTTTATAGCACAGAAGTTCCTCAACAGCATGGATGAAAGGCACTTTTAATGAACTGCTATTCAGAATTTCGCTTTCATAGCAATTTTTTACAAGCTCCGCCAGGGCATGACCACTTTGCTTAGCAATGCTTGTCTCCTTGGTTGTATTCAGTATCTTCACTTTACCTCCAACTTGAGCTTCTGCTGCTTCGCTTCCCACGCGCACATTGCCAAATGCGTACAGGGGCGAAACTTAAGGGGTGTGTGTGTGGGGGGGGGGACACCCCCCAAAATACTACAAACCCCGATTTGCAGGGCAATCGGAGTAGAAACCACGATTGGCAGGGCAATCAGAGTAAAATTTAGAAAATGGGCAAAAAAGGTATGATTACATTTACGTCTAGAAAAAATAATGCATGACGATTATACTTTTATCAGTTTTATGCACGATCACCATCAAGAATTCCGTATATTATTATGAATTAGTAATATTAAGTGACCTTAGTCCGAGCACGCAGTGGTTGTCCAGCTGTGCATGTGTACTAGTGTATTAGGAAACGCGTGGGCTGTAGCTATAGTGTTTGAGATTTTCAGATGCATGGAGACGGCTGAATGCTTATTAAACCTGAAGTACTCCTGTCTGAGCTAGACATTTTTATTACCATTAGTCTCATCGAAACAACCCAGCTCCGTGCGTGAGGCTGCCAAGTACGTCCATCAAAATAAAAGGACATTTCCAACCGTATGCAATTTTTATTACCATTAGTCTCATCGAAACAACCCAGCTCCGTGCAGGAGGCTGCCAAGTACGTCCATCAAAATAAAAGGACATTTCCAACCGTATGCAAAGCCTATCAGCTTTTGCTTCAGTACTGCACCAGTTTCCGTCGCAAAGGATGAGTGAACTTTCAAGGTGCTGTTACACGATGCTATTTTTTTTGCAACTTGCAACAAATCACTGAATGTTGTAAGTTGCATAAAAAAACGCACCGTGTACTTGCGATTTTGTCATTTTTGCCCTGTTGGAAGTTGCAAGAAAAGTTGGATGGGCTCTACTTTTTGCTGCAACTTACAACAAAAATCGCAAGTTGCTGAACGTGTAACACCCTTCCTGCAACTTGCGATTTTTTTTCCATATGTAAATTTGTTGCAAGTTGCAAGAAAAATCGCATCGTGTCACAGCACCTTCAGTAAGCTCAAAATCGTTAAGAACTGCCTAAGATCAACAATGAAAGACAAACGTTTGAACGACTTGATAATTCTTGCTTGTGAAAAGGATCTCACTGACAGCATCGATTAAAAGTTGTTCTGAATACTTGGTCGAAAACTAAAATGTGCAAATTTCCAATAAACCAGATTAAACAAGTACTGCCGCAATATGCTTTTCTGTATTATAGCTACGTAAATTCAATTCAACAATTTTTTCCATGATCTTGTTAATTAATATTTATTTTGAACTCTATGTATTGCCAATTGCCATCATACACCAGACAGTAGGAATTTAGTCCAAATGCATGTAGATTGAGGCAGGCTTCCATATATGGGAAGCACGGTTGGCGTGTAGTTAAGCCCAATTGGACTAGGTTAGTACTTGGATGGGTGACCGTCCGGGAATAACCCTGTTCTCAAGCTTGAGACTTATGTGAGTCTCCTGTGCTTCGAGGGTTTTTCGCCAGGCTCTCCGGTTTTCCTCCCTCCACAAAACCAACACCTAGGTCTTAGCTGTAATCTGTGGTCCGATATGTGTCGTATGGTGGCTGCCTGAAGTGCCTTTGATATGCCTTCGACTCGGCCATGTTAAAATTTCAATGTGTGAATTGCTTATGAAAAGCCCCTTGTATATACAGTATACATTTCGGTAAATTTTACATATGGAGCTGCAGGGCACCATAGATTTTAGCAGGGCAATTACTACCTTACACCCCCCCCCCCCCCCAACGGAAAAGGGCTAGTTTTGACCCTGAATGCGTACACATGACCAACCACTAGTTGATCGATGTCATTTTCCCACAGCACGAGTTTTGCACTGCACGATTCGTCAGCAACAAAACATTCTGCTTTTCTTAACTGGGACGAGCCAACTACTTGCACACCAGCGTCTTTAGCTATCACTTTTCCGACAAAATCTACCAAATCCATGTCGATGGAATTCTCTATTATGGACTTTAGATCACCTTTTGTAGTACTGCTGTTCATGAACTGGAAATCGTACTCGGACGAAGTGGGCATGGAAACCTTTGTCATGTCGTTGACAAATATAGTTTTCCCATCTGAGGAGTAGTTGAAACGCTGTAATTTCACTGCTGTTTTCGTAGTTTCGCGTTCCACCAAAATACTGCGCTTCGTTGGTGAGAAACACACTGCTGGTAGGACGTCACTTTTACATTGCAATTTAAAATTGCAGTACTCTGTATTGCTCCGACTGTATTTTGTTGGTGATACGTTTTGGACGTATCCCACCACGCCCTCTCGAGCTCGTGTAGATGTTGCGTCTTTTGAACTAGCATAATTTGTCCTCTTACGTGTTGCAACCCCTAATTGCTCACTCAACTTGAGATTGTCAACGGGCTTTTCCTTTGGAATCTTGTTTGCACTAGTTTTTGACGATTTCGACATTTCTGACTTCTGGCGTTTTCAAACGTATAACTGCCTGACTAGCTTGAGTGGGCGACTGGCCGAGCAGGGCGGACGTATTGTAATTTGTAAAACAAATAGCCGCAAAAAGCGGAAGTGGTGCTAGACGATTTCTATTGGCCAATGATGCACACATGATGCCTGACGTCACGAATCTGGATGAAAACTACCATTTGTGTTCAAGCGTTTAGTCACTGATCTATCAGTGCGTTTAGCGTTCAGCGAATAGACCTTAATAAAAAATGGCCACCGAATTAGAATTCTTTTATGTGCGTATTAATTAGCCCGTATGACCCCGTTTTAAAGTAAAAATTCTTTTGAATTTCGCACATGAAAACGAGTTCATAAGGCCTAATTTATATGTATATAAAATAATTTTAATTCGGCGGTCATTTTTGAATAAGGTCTATAACTAGTTGTTTTCGAGTTTTGAAACAAACGTTGTCCAATGACAACTATACGTTTGACAGATCAAATCAATAAATTCAAAAGTAGCAAATGGACCAATCATATTGCAGTGACCTCACGGTGTCAATTTCAAAGGCTAAGGAATGCAGACGGATTCGTTAATGTTTTGACGGAAAACATGACATGTTTATTTTGGGCCATGCCACGCATCATCGGTTTTGGTAATAGACACTCTAAAGGAAGTGCATTCTTTTGGCATTCACTGAGGTCTGGCAAGGTCGTCTTTAATATATAAACCAGTGATCAAGTATGGCTGCTACATTCGATAAACTGAATCCCTTGACTCGCCAGGGAGCTTCAAGTCGAAGTGAAAGGAGAGGAGTTGGCCAGCGAGCCAACGACAATCCCTTGACTCGCCAGGGAGCTTCAAGTCGAAGCGAAAGGAGAGGAGTTGGCCAGCGAGCCAACAACAATCTCTTGAATCGCCAGGGAGCTTCAAGTTGAAGCAAAAGGCGACTAGTTAGCCAGCGTGCTATCGATACAATCTTGACTCATCAGATTAGCATTTCAGATGCAAAAGACGAGGAGATATCATTGTATATCGCCACGGACACAGTTCACGGGTCTACCACGATGGAAAATTGTGAATCGAATAATCGGCTGAAGTTTCATATAAGAGTCCCCAAATGATGTCATACAGCTTTCTTATCATGTTTTATAATACGCGATACATTGGGCAGCGGCGTTCAGGCCGTTCCTAGTGTTCTTGCCGTTCTTAGCGTTCCCAGCGTTCTTGCCTTTCTCAGTGTTCTTGGCGTTCTTAGCGTTCCTGGTGTTCTTAGCGTTCCTGTCATTCTTGCCGTTCTTGCCGTTCTTGCCATTCTTGGCATTCCTGCCGTTCTTAGCGTTCTTGGCATTCCTGCCGTTCTTAGCGTTCTTCCTGTTCTTAGCGTTCCTACTGTTCTTGCCGTTCCTGGCATTCTTGCCGTTCTTGCCATTCCTGCCATTTTTGGCGTTCTTGCCATTCCTTGGCATTCTTGCTGTTCCTGGCGTTCTTGCCGTTCCTGGTGTTCTTGCCATTCTTGGCGTTCCTGCCGTTCTTGGCGGCATTCCTCGTGTTCTTGCTATTCTTGCCGTTCTTAGCGTTCCTGGCATTTCTGCATTCTTGGCGTTCCTGCCGTTCTTGGCGTTCTTAGCGTTCCTGGCGTTCTTAGCGTTCCTGGCGTTCTTGCCGTTCTTAGCGTTCCTTCCGCTTAAAACATTCCATTATATTCAAGACTGACTGGAAATTACGCATGCGCAAACGTTTGGCAGTGGTGTTCTGAGGCTCTTTAATTCCCGTACACACGACAAAAAGTCCGCAAAAGTCCAGCGGAATTTTAAAATTCTTAAAAATCCAAAAATTCCCAAAAATTCTTGAAAATACGAGAAAATCCATGGAAATCTTTTGAAAATGCATAAAATCCAACTCAATTGATCAAAATCCCAAGAAAATCCGAAGAAATCTGCACTTTCTCCTACAAATTTCTGCAGTATGTAATTTTTTTGTATGTAATTTTTTTTTTACTTTTTGTATTTTCATATATGACTGTTTTTACGAATATATTTCCCTACTATTCTCCCACTTGGCTCCTACGCCTTTATTATTTCCCAGTTTCACTCGGCCAGAACATGAAAAATAAAGAGAAAAAATATCGTTAATAAGTTTCACAAAAAGTCCGTAAAAGTCCGAATTTTTTGGAGTGCTTTGCCCCTCGCCTTTTTCGGTAAACTTCAAGTCTCTTATATTTTGTCAATAGTTTTGAACATTTTCATCGGATAATTCCATTTCTGATCTCTGGCCAGCAAAGGCCAATTCACAAAGCAAAGGCCAGCTCTCTTTTGGTCCTCTTCTATGATGGCTTATTTGGGCCATCACATTTTTTTAAATTTCGCGACTTTTTTTAAAAAAGCGCTGCAATTATATTAGAATTACACACACTTTTTTTTCCGCGACTTTTTAAAATTGCACACTTCTTTTTTTTTTTCGCGACTTTTTAAAATTGCACTTTAAATTGCACACTTTTTTCCCCGCATTATTGTATTTCAAAATGGTGAACTCGCTGTCATTTACGTTTTTCCTTGGCTTGTTTTTATCAATTTGCGGCTTGTACAAACTATTATTCCATCTTATCTACCAGTACTTTCACCTTTACAACGTGTCCATGGTCCGGAATTGAAAATTGGAACATTTTAATCAAAGGCTTTTTAAAGAGGATATTGAATGAAGACTTTTTAAAAATTTAAAACGAAGGAGCATCCAATACGACATGGAGGCAGTATGAGCTCAGTGGGAGTGAAATTTTGTTGGATAACGACAAATGTATCACGGCTGACTGGCTGAGAAATGATTATGGAATTATTGTCATCAGAGAAACGGTTCGTCTGACATTTAATCAACTAGATCAATAACAATTTTATCGCCGGGCATATTGTCACAGAATAAAGACTATACAGAAGGGCCACTTAGCGGTACAACGTGTCCTCTTATTTTTATGCAAAAATATGCAGTTTACTGGCTAGGACAGCTAGTTCAGCGTGCTTATTGGCCAGAACATGCAGTTTACTGGCTGAGCAACATGCGTAATGCGACATGCGTGGAGACAAAATCTTCAAAGGTTCCGACCCGAGTGGCCCTTCTGTATAGTCTTTATTCTGTGATATTGTGGTGTATTTTGTGCGATGGCTTATTAGGGCCATCACACTTTTTTTTTTCGCGACTTTTTAAAATTGCACACTTTTTTTCCTGCATTGTTGTATTTCAAAATGGTGTACTCACTGTCGTTTACGTTTTTCCTTAGCTTGTTTTTATTGTATTTGCGGCCTGTTCCTGAGCCGGGCGTAGGGCCGAAGGCCGAGAGCCCAGTGAGGGTGCTAATCTCGACATGCGTGGAGTCCACTTTACACGCGTGTTAAAATGCGAATCAGTTTGAGCGATCTGAATATTTGTATATATATATATGTGTGGACGGACCACGCGTGGTGAAGATTGTAGGGCACTGGAAACAATATAGTTCTTGACAAAAAATATTTGAAGTAATATATTCTTGACAAAAAGACTTGAGAAAGGAGTTTTGGGGATACGTACATTCATTTCAAAAGAACAGAAACAAATCAACGTCTTGACTAAAGGAAGCCCGTCAAACCGAAACTCGAAAGAGGGAAAAAGATATAGAAAACCAACGATGATAAAGGCCGAAAAGTTTAAGCTATGGTAAAAATATAGAGCAGTCGCTCTCAGTAATCACGAACACTTAATAGTAAAACTGTTCGAGTTTCCCTGTTTACATCTATGACTGTTAATTTTGTTTTATATTATGACATTTTGTGTGTCCCTGAAGTCCGTTTTAAACGTATCATATCCATTGCATGTTTTTTCTTGCCAATGCCCGTTGTATTTTTTACCTGTGGCTGCCGTCTTATCTTCTTTTAAATAGTTTTCTTTTTGTAAAACTACTTAATATGACTTAGAGGTTGTTTATAATTTAGCATAACAAATGGAAAAGGAACATTTTTTTAAAACGTACAAATGCTGTTGAAATATTTATTAAGGTCCATTAACATGTATGTGAAAACATTTTCAGCAATTCAGATTTCGAAATGAAAAACTGTTTTTGTTATATTTGTTTAAATAAATTTAAAATACAATAAATGAATACCAGCCAGGCAGTTTGAGTAGTTTTCAAAATGCAAATATTTTTAGATACCAAGCAATGGTCTTTGTAAACATGGGAGAAAGAACTGTAAAATATAACCCTAATATTTTGATAAAATTATGACGCCTGCTTCAGTAGTGTGGTGGTAACATCGTCGGCTTGCACGCGAACGTGATCGAGTTCGAACCCTGGTATGCGACATGCAATTTTTTTCATCTCAATATATTTTACGAAATATCATCCTTAAATTTTTCTTTGTTTTTTTGTTGCATTTTTCTTTAAAAAAAATAGAGTTTTTGTTTTTTATTTCAAATATTCTACCAGAATTAAAACTATATTTTCATTCCGACAGGAGTAGCTATTTCCAGGCCTCCAATAAAAAAAGAGCGCAAGGGGGGTTGCTGTAAAAGCAGGCGAAGGGTTATTGCATTTATGTATTTCTAGTACAAACTGTTATTCCATCTTATCTACCAGTACTCTCACCTTTACAACGTGTCCATGGTCCAGAAAATTGGACCGATTTTAAGCGAAAGCTATTTTATTGTATAAACAATAGAGTTGATGTTTGCGGGCATAAATATGTTTTTGGCCTGACTCCAAGAACATCAACTCTATTACTATATATTATAATAATTTTAGTGGGCATTTAGAAGAAAATTAAAGACAGTATACGATATTCAAAATGCAGTATCTTGAACCAACCCAGACATGGCCGTGCCGACATCCCCGTAAAATAGATACATTTCGCCGACACTTGTAGCTTTTTTAAAGCTTTTCACATAGATTTATTTACACGACCAGCAAGAACATATTCATAATATCATTCTTCGTAAATTTTGTAAAGCTTTGAGTGATAGTAAGCGAAATATTAGCTTTCAAGTAAACGAATTCAGGCAGTCAGCCAGTCGCTTCAGACAATAAACGCCTTTGAGCTTTTGTTTACAATCTTGTTCCTGACATTATTTTATGCGACCCAATTGTTCAATTTCCGTGTTTCGCTGCTGCTATACAACAATGCCCAAGTGAAAACTGTGGAAGCCCTTTGGAACGGAGAGAATGGCAAAACAAGCAACAGTCTGGATTGAGACCACGTATAATAAATACATGACGTAGATGGGATTGTTCTGCTCGTTAGTCGAACATATATGTGTGCATCCGGCCATCGATTTTTAAGCCACGACCCAGAAATCTTGGAACGATTTCCATGTGCTTCCCAAATACCATTTGTATTGAGTCACAAATCAGGATTGACTGTGAGCTGTATGTCTCTTATAGCTAAAGGTAAAAAATTTTCGACCATTAAAAGTGTTCTTAAACAATCAAGAAAAGAGACTTACTATCAAAAGTTATTGTGTGCATCAGTTAACCCCGGCATTGGATTTGCAACGTTTGAGGAAGGTTTTACAGGAAAAAGTATTCCAGGAAGAGAACTGTTGCTTTCTTCTTTCTTGGTTGTATTCTGGAGAAATGAGATATTTTATCGATGACGACTACACGAGATATCGATCAATCAAGATTGGATTTGCTGTGACCACACATTCAAGTCAGCAATGAACATTGGCATCTACCAACAGAAAACAGCAAGTCGCGCGAAATGGGTGAAACAATTTAAAGCCTTGTTTTTAGTACTAAATGATGTTGGACACACCTTGACCTGGAGATTGGTACAAGATACGTCGTACAATTCACTTTTGGAAGTGTTGGGGAAAATTAAGCAACGATTCATCGACCAGGAAAAGGTACTCCGTGAGATATACGTTGATGACTGTTGCAAAGTAAGAAAAAAACTAGAAGACATCTTTGGCAATCAGGTCATGATCAAACTCGATATTTTCCATGCTGTCCAAAGGATAACGAAAAAAGTATCGAAGAGGCACACTCTGTTCCACGACTTTATATCCTCGTTGAAACTAGTTTTTCGAAATCCAACGGATTTGGGCACAAATCGAGAACAGAGTACTCCGGACCCTACAACATTGGAAAACAACATGAACGTCTTTGTTAAACGTTGGAATGGAGTGCAGTCCGACGATGGAAATGTTATTTTAACCACTGCGTCTTGCAAGAAATTAATAAGCTGAGGGTTCACATCAGAAATAGATGCCTGTCGTACATAACTAGGAAGAGGGACCAACCGAGAGGAATCGCTGCATCACTCGTTGAACAGTTTTATGAAATACAGTAAGATAGCGACAGAACTGGCTTATGAACTTCTCACGACCACCATCGACGACAATAACGAATGAAGAGAAACTAAAAATAGAAAAAGTTTCATTGAATACACGACCATACAACAAATGACCAACAATACTAACGATCAATTTCACCTTCACACCCACAAATTTGGATTGGCCGACCCACGAACACGTACAAATTTTAATGATCAAATTTAGAAGTGACGGAGGATATAAATGACGATCTTACAAATGACCAATCAATGGATCTCTTGAACAAAGCAAAACACCTACGTGACGTAATTCAGGAAATGAAAAAAACAAGGAATCACGAAATCAGTATTTGATGAACGGTACATACCATTCATGAATTCTGCGACCAAAATCGGGACGGCTTTGAAGTACATAACAACACAAGACCTCGTGCAGTAGTCCAAGGTTGGGGATTCCAAGTAATAAATGTTGAAGGAGACGGAAACTGTTTTTTCTACAGTGTATCAATTGCTCTGCAACATTTTTTCTGCGAAAATCATAACGAGGCTGTCCTGATTCAACTCAGAGATATGGGGATTACAGATGGTATGACAGGAGAGGCTACCGCTCAGCATCTGCACGAACTTGCTGTGGAGGAATGGACGTCGCACCAAGAAAGATACCAACCTTTTATAGAGTGAAATATAGAAGATCAGTCCCGTCTGTTTCTTCAATATGGTTACTTCGTGGGGGACCTTGGCAATTTAATGCCACTAGCAATGGCCAACTTACTCGGATCTCCCTTGGTTATCTTTTCGTCGTTAGAAACAATGCCAGTTCTTCTCGTAACGCCTACATCTACCACAGGAGTACCACCAATCTATTTAGCGTTTAACCTGTTTGGGGCTGGCCATTATGATGCCTTCAAAGTTGAGGAATGTAGCGGCGAAAAACTTCACCCCACCACAACATTAGAACTAGGTATCGGAAGCAATAATACTTTGTTCAACGATGGAATATGGAAATGCTCCTGCAGGAAAAATTCAAAATGAAATTCAAATAAGCAACAGTTTTGTAGGGACACTAGAGAATATGTGTCAAGATGCCCTTGCTTAAAAAGAAGGATGGGTGCCACTCTGGCTGTTTATGTAATCTGTGTGAAAATCCATATGGTAAAAACGACAAATCATCCTCCAGTAATCCATTTTCCATATCAGCACCTACACCACGAAAGAGAGCTAAACATAAACTATCTGGAACAAGAAATAACGCACGAGAATTCATGGAAAAAATGAAAACAGAAGTCCGAGTGGAATGGAACCCCTCAGAAATAATTATATTCGAGTGTTTGATTGAGTTACTTCGTAACCTGGAAAAACAGTAAATGCTGAAAACCTCCAAAAGTACTTTAACAAACTAGTAGAGAAAATAGCAGAGTTAAACATTAAATTTGAAGTAGACGTTATGAAGAAAACGCAAAATGAAATCCAGAAACGCATGGAATCACACGACAAAGCTTTAAAAGCGTGGCTATAAATGCATATTTTCGAAAACAGATAGGCGAAAATTCAAAATAACTGAAGTCTAAATAGAGATAAATAGCACCCTTTATAAGTTGAGTTTTTTTGCAGAGTTATAACTGTGTTATATTATCCGAGGGGTGTATGACTCCAGAAAAAGTGCTTGATGTCGAACTTGAGTCCAAATGAAAGCTTTCTCAAACGAAAGCCGATGAACCAATAATGAGGCACCGTTGTGACTTGTGGATGTTTTGTGATACAATTTTACTCAATCGTATCGTGTTTCCTGTTTAATTAACATAAATGAAACGCTGGTATTTGATGAAGAAACACTAGTGTTTGATGCAGTGCTTTTCCAGCTGCTTCACAGCCCACTCACATGACGGAATGGAGCTGTCTGATTGAGTAAAATTATCATAAATTATTAATGAATTTGAGAACTCTAGTTCAAAAACATACGGAAATTTCCTAAATGATTCATAAAAGTATGTCGTCGCTTTGATGTTTCCAAAAAAAGAGGGGAAATCAACGTGCATTTGTAGGTGTTCTGTAATCAGATAATTAATCCACTTATAATGTAAGAAGCTCCTTGAACAGTAACTGACTCAGTTTATCTTTTGTCACCCTGCAAAAAACAAAAACAAAACAAGAGTCTAATCTGTGTTACACATTGTCTTGTCTTAAAATATTTTGTTAAATAAATAACAGCGGAAATTGTTTTCCAGAAATTTTACTTTCTGCAATCATATTCCATTGCAAGACTTAATACTTGGTCTGATTTTATTGGAAATTTTTTACAGAAACCTCAAGAAACGCCAAGAACGGCAGGAACGCTAGGAACAGCAAGACCGCCAGGAACAGTAAAAGGCTAGAAACGCCAAGAACGCCAGGAAATGCAAGGAACAGCAAGAATGCCAAGAACGCTAAGAATGCAAGAACGCCAGGAACAGTAAGAACGGCAAGAACGCCGGGAACACTAAGAACACCAAGAACGTCAGGAATGGCAAGAACGCCAGGAACACTAAGAACGCCAAGAACACTAAGAACGGCAAGAACGCTAAGAACGCCAGGAACGGCAAGAACACCAGGAATGGCAAGAATGCCAGGAACGCTAAGAACGCCAAGAATGGCAGGAACGCTAAGAATGCCAAGAACGCTAAGAACAGCAAGAATGCCGGGAATGCTAAGTATGGCAAGAACGCCAGGAATGCTAAGAATGGCAGGAATGCCGGGAATGCTGGGAATGCTAAGAATGGCAAGAATATCAGGAACGGCAAGAACGCCAGGAACACTAAGAACGGTAAGAATGCCAAGAGAACGGCAAGAACGCTAAGAATGCCAGGAACGGCAAGAACGCAAGGAATGGCAAGAACGCCAGTAACGCTAAGAACGCCAGGAACACTAAGAATGCCAAAAACGCTAATGGCAAGAACGCCAGGAACGGCAAGAACGTCAGGAACACTAAGAACGGCAAGAACACTAAGAACGTCAAGAACGCTAAGAACGGCAAGAATGCCAGGAACGCTAGGAACGGCAAGCACGCTAGGAATGCCAAGAACACTAAGAACGGCAAGAACGCCGGGAACGCTAAGAACACTAATAATGGCAAGAATGCCAGGAACGGCAAGAACGTCAGGAACACTAAGAATGGCAAGAACACTGAGAATGGCAAGAACACTGAGAACGCCAAGAACGCTGAGAACGGCAAGAACACCAGGAACGCTAGGAACGGCAAGAACGCTAGGAATGCCAAAAACGCTAAGAACAGCAAGAACGCCGGGAACGCTAAGAAGGACAAAAATGCTAAAAATGCCAGGAATGGCAAGAACACTAGGAACGCCAAGAACGCTAAGAATGGCAGGAACGGCAAGAACGCTAAGAACGGCAGGAACTCTAAGAAGACCAAGAACGCCAAAAACGCTAATGGCAAGAACGCCAGGAACGGCAAGAATGTCAGGAACACTAAGAACGGCAAGAACACTAAGAACGGCAAGAACACTAAGAACGTCAAGAACGCTAAGAACGGCAAGAATGCCAGGAACGCTAGGAACGGCAAGCACGCTAGGAATGCCAAGAATGCTAAGAATGGCAAGAACGCCGGGAACGCCGGGAACGCTAATAATGGCAAGAATGCCAGGAACGGCAAGAACACTGAGAACGCCAAGAACGCTGAGAACGGCAAGAACACCAGGAACGCTAGGAACGGCAAGAACGCTAGGAATGCCAAAAACGCTAAGAACAGCAAGAATGCCAGGAACGCTAAGAAGGGCAAGAATGCTAAAAATGCCAGGAATGGCAAGAACACTAGGAACGCCAAGAACACTAAGAATGGCAGGAATGGCAAGAACGCTAAGAACGGCAGGAACTCTAAGAACGCCAAGAACACCAAGAACGGCAGGAATGGCAAGAACGCTAAGAACGCCAAGAACACTAAGAACGCTAAGAACGCTAAGAACGGCAAGAACGCTAAGAACGCCAGGAATGGCAAGAACAGCAAGAACACCAGGAATGCCAGGAACGCTAAGAATGGCAAGAACACCAGGAACGCAAGGAACAGCAAGAATGCCGGGAACGCTAAGAACGGCAAGAATGGCCTGAACGCCCCTGTGCAACATGTTAAGAGAGCTGTATGACGTCATTTGGGGACTCTTATATGAAACTTCAGCCGAATAATCTATCAAATGCAAATCAATCAAATACCTATCAAATGCAAAAACTACCAAATGTCTATGAGACAAAGGAACTTGATAAAGTACACCTTTCGCCAAAATGTTGCCAGTTATCTGTACAAATTATTGCTGATATTGACTCAGACTCACAGATTCTTGCAACAAAAGAATGTAGATCTCGTTACGATAAATTTATTGTGATTGAAGGTAAGATACAACCGCCACGTTGGTCGACGTGATCGAGAGCCTAGCAGGATCCCAGCTAAAAAACTATCTCACCTTTTGACAAAAAGCAGAAAATTACTTAAACTGATTTGAAAGCACATTAAAGAAATGTACCAAGGCCTTGCCGAATTCATTGCTTGGTTTATGCATTTAGCCATGAACGTAAAAAGCTTCTGAATGATCAAGTAAGGTATTTACACCTCGACCCAGAGGAGGCCGGACAAGTGTCATGTGATTTTCATGTGACATTGTTGACCAATTCAATTGCGCTATTTTCTTATGGTTGCTCGGCTGAAAATTTTGCATTGGACTTGGAATACCGCATATTACGCTGTTATCATTCATTTTTACTCGGGCTACCTGTGGTAGCCGAGTCTAGGTTTTTATTTATTTTTTTTTTGTGTCGACAAATTGCAATTCTTGCACAACATTTCCCAAGCCTTTGCGACCCTGAAGCGTGCTCAAATGATTTCACCATGGCTGATTTTCATGCACGAGTCACGAGTTTTTTTTTCTCCTGACGGCCTTTGGTTGTGTTGTTTGAAGTGAATTTGCGTTTTAATGAGAAACACGCTCACAATTCTTACAAGACTATAGTAGACCTGGGTTGCTCGGCGATCTCGATAACCGTATGCTGAAAATGTGTAGTACTCGATCAACGTGTTCTCGATCAATTTTATACATGTGTTATTAAATTGTACTGAAAAATGTTGCTCAAGTGCTGTAAATCAAAGAACAAAGAAAGTTGATAAAGCCAACTTGCAAGTGAAAGGTAAACATGCTACGTTTTACATCTTCATCGATTCGAGGTTGACATTTAGCCGAACTGACTTGTGTCTGTGAATGCTGTATGTAAATGTATTGAGGTTTAAACTGTATTAATATTCGTGGTTTGCTTCATTTTTGTTTGTGTTGTTTATTATTGATTTATTATACTGATGTCTTGCAAATAAAAGTCGATTCTATTCAACAGTTTATACATTACTTTCATCAAGTGTGTATTATTATTTGGGTACACCAATATGGCCACCATTTCAATGTTTAGGTACACCAGTATGGCTGCCATTTAATTGTTTTAGTACACCAGTATGGCCACCATTTCATTGTTTTGGTACACCATTATGCCCACCATTTCATTGTTTTGGTACACCAATATGCCCACCATTTCATTGTTTTGTACACCAATATAGCCACTATTTCATTGTTTTGGTACACCAATATGGCCACCATTTCATTGTTTTGGTACACCAGTATGGCCACACTATTTCATTGTTTTGGTACACCAATATGGCCGATTGGCCACTATTTCATTGTTTTGGTACCCACTATTTCATTGTTTTGGTACACCAGTATTGCCACTATTTCAATGTTTTGGTACACCATTATGGCTGATTGGCCACTATTTCATTGTTTTGGTGCACCAGTATGGCCACTATTTCAATGTTTTGGTACACCAGTATGGCCATTATTTCATTGTTTTGGTACACCACTATGGCCAATATTTCATTGTTTTGGTACACCAGTAATGGCCACCATTTAAATGTTTTAGCAGACCAGTATGGCTGCCAAATCAATGTTTTGGTACACCAGTATACCCACCATGATTTTCTCTATGATGAATATTCCACTACTACAGTCAATTGACTGAAAGTTGCATCAAATTCAACCATTAACTCCAAACAGCACTGCTGTTGTTCTATTATTTTGCAAGGCGCCAGCCCACAGTAGCCCGAGTTCACGCCCAGCGGGCGTCTTGTTATTCTTGCAATGTTTGAAAAGATGGAAGCATTTTTAAAACTGAAAATATTTGCTTACGATGTTGTAAGAATGGAAGAAGATGAGGATGAAGATTAATTATTTTGGTTTAAATGTGGAAAGTTTGCTAATGCTATTAAACAACTTTTTGAGCAAGATGTAGATAGTATGAAGATAAGCGAGATAGTTAAATTTATGCACAAACGCTGTAGGTTAACTGATGACCGTGCATATTTTGCAGAACGAAATAGATATGTAGGTAACCAGTGGACACACAGCAAAACATCGCTTTGACCATTGCAGCCCTTTCACTGGTGAATTATGGCACACCAAAATGGCTTTTCTGCAAGTAAAAAATCTTCATTGATACTGTACATGATCCTTACAACATTAACAAAAATGACTTATTTTTACTCTACAAATTACCCAGGCAAATGGGATTCGAGCAAATGTTTTTTCCATTAGATCAGCTGCATTTCATATATTTTATAGCCTTAACTAACTTAAATACCATCATGATAGTATTTATGAAGTTATATTTACATTTGCTACAGTAACAAAATCGTTGTCTTAGCGTGCCATAATTGTACAAATTGTTCAGATTTGTTGTATTTTTTTATTTAGTACGTATATAACAGGCTATACCAATCCACCTCAGTTCGTGATGTTGGCACCCTGAAATTCTTCAGAGAAAAATATGCGAGAGAGAACGTTACGCCGAAGAAAGTCAGTGATTCTTACGAGGGATGCGAGCAGTTCCTCCTAAGTGTCGGGAAGGCCTACCTGGTAGAAGCTGCCATGGAATTTTGGGGAATGGATGATATAACATATCCTACAAGGCACATTCCTCAAAAAAACCTCCGAACAACAGCTGGAAAAAAAGAGCTATTATGATGTAATTGGGGCTTTCGTGGATCACTTTGTGATGGTCGACTCGAATGATGATGTTGATACGAAACCATACGAGACCGTGGTCAACGCGATCCGTCATGATCACAGCTACGCCGCACCCTGTCGATCAAAGGAGAGTGACTGCAACATTCAAGCACCTGACAGAGTAAGGTAATTGTGATAATCCCATCTAATAGCTTTCATATACCTCATTCCTGTTGCAACAGAATCGTGAATTGCATTAATACAACACAGATGTGTTCAATTACAGCATCTTACATCATATTTTCTTATACTACATAGATATTATGGTCTTAACATAATGGAGCTAACTGTGTTCCTTATGCAGCTAAGTGACACGACTGCTGAAGGTGATGGCATAAGGAGTAACATCAATCGGAAAAGGCTGATGCTTTACTTCAAATCAGCAAGCACGTTTTCCAAGTACTCCTTGGAGATGTTCACTGCCATTGCGCAGACGGAAGCATAGCCTACGTGTAGACCCCCAAGCTCGTTCCTCGCGAGGGTCTACGCAACTTCGGTCAAAAGCTTGCCCCCCAATACGTCACATCCGATTCCAGTTTTGGGTACTTTAACGTAAATTTATGCATGTTACCTCTTCAAGATGGCGGATTCGAAGTTTGGAAGTGTGGCGTACGATATGTGCAAATTTCAAGAAGCACTCACTATGGCTTGCAATCTCTTGCAAGTGGAATCCTTTTACAAGGATCAGGAGAAAGCGCTGAGACAATTCTTTGGGGGAAAGGATATTTTTTTCAGTGCACATACTGGTTATGGTAAATAAATCTTCGGTTTTCCAAGCCATTCTGATCTTAGCAGATGTACTTGCTGGAAAAGTTATTGGTACCAGTGTAGTGGTAGTGATCTCTCCACTGACATCCCTCATGAAAGATCAAGTTAAAATTGCCAATGAACGTTTTGGTATTAGCGCAGCAGCAATTTACAGTGGCCAAGATGATGAAATACTGGCGAATGTTGAAAGTGGCGTATACTCTATTGTTTAAGTTTCCCCAGAAGCCTTCCTTGCCACGACCCGATGGAGATCGCTTGCTGCTTCAAATACATTTAAAGACGATTGTGTTGCAATCGTCATTGATGAAGAACATTGTCTGGTCCAGTGGTGAGTAAATTTAGATACATTTTTGTGATAATATATTCTCTGACAAAGGAATGGATTGGGTCGACATAAACTTTAGAATTCTCCAAACTCACTCTCGTGCACCTTTCCTCTAGTCACCACTATTTCTCCAAGTCCAGCTGATGTAATTCCAATCTTGGCCTGTACAGTGTATTAAAGTCTTTGCATCTTTCAGTGTTTATTTTACTGTTGAGCTTGTTTACAGTTTCTGGAAATTACTGTACTGTATGAATGTTTATTGCTTTGAATTGTCATAATATGTGACGTTATCTCCAAGTTATATTAAAGTTGATCTATACTTTGACTTTTTCCTAGGGGAAAATCAACATCTAAATATTCTCCATTTCAGATATGGTATTCAAAGTTGGTTGAACTGAAATCTGGAGAATTATACACCTCTCTATATATTCTTCGATGTTGAAGCTACGTCTGGCGACCCAGAGGAGGAAGATATCGTCGAAATAGCTCTTAGATGCGATCCAAGGGCCTATAAATCGTCGCCACACTTTCACAGTTTGGTCAAATCGAGGAACAGACTATCAAGATTTAGTAAGTGATCAAGAACTGTATTGAAAGCCATTGTCTTCGGGTTCTTTTATACTTATTAAATTCATGCGATGGATATTTATCATTTATCATTTTATTTATACGTTTATCATGTATTTACATAACCCAAGTCGAACTCGTGAGAGAAGCGAAGCTGTAGCACTGTCACAGTGAAATCTGCATCCCTGGACGTTGAACACAACACGAGTATTAACCAAACGGGGTTCACAATTGTAGTTTTTCTTGCTTTTTATGCTTTTTTTTGGTAGATTACTTCTTAATATTAGTTATAAACTAAAATTTAACGTTCTTTAGATATTATATATATACATTATTATATAAAGATTCTCAATTAAACAGATCATAAACCTTACCGCATAGACTTTTTGCGATTTCCGCGGAGAGAACATACTGATATACATACTGAGAGGTGTAGGTTTTCAAGATGGTGGCTTGTTTTCCAGATCGTTAAAATGCGAAAAGAAAGACAGGGACTTGCAACAATCCTAACCCTTACACTAGCACTAACCCTAACAAATTTTGTGAACCTCAAACACCTGTTTTTTCTTATACGTCATTTTATGACGTTTTGTGACGTAGCATTTTATGCGGTCTCGTGCGTTTGAGGCCTAGGGCCCTAGCTTTTCTTTCGTCGCCAATGTCCTTTAAGTGAAACGTTTCTGTAAAAAGCGAGACTAATCCAACTTTTTATAGAATTTTATTATAAAATATCATTTTAGTTTCTTTATAGCTGTGAAGTCTGGTATAACAAATGTGGTACTGAGTGATCAAGATTATTTTCCCGCTGTTTTTTTCCCGTATGATGAAGTGGGTTAAAACCTGAGAAAGAAGGTGCATGAGAAGAATAAGAAACATGGTATACTAGGGAAAGTTCGCCCAGGTATGGCTGTTGCGGAATAGCCTCGATGGCAAACACGCGCATAACGAAGTAACGGAATAGCGTTGATGGCAATCATGCACTCTAGATGAAGTGGGCCGATAACTCCAAGTTTAGGTCATGGGGGAGCCGTGCGGGATTATTTAACTTTCAAAAGGACTACGGGGAGTTTCGAGGAACGGGAAATTCAGTCAAAAGTTTGTTTTTGAGCGAAAATTGCCAAGAAAAAGTACTTTTTTCACCCAAAGGCTTCAATTTGAAAGATTCAAACCTGGATTTCTGGATGGTTCTGAGTATTTTACGTCCACAATCCTTTACCAGCAGACAATTTAATAAAATGTAAGAAAAAACATACTCCGAAAAAAGACATTGTGAACTCAAGATATGAGCTGCTAAAAACAAGACACACTTTTACAGGTGATATTTCGATTCTATTTCAGGGTCATTGTCAAACCTAACTAATTACAAGTGTGCGCTCAGATTATATATACAATTGAGAAGGAAGATGATGTAACTAATTGTGAAGAAACGGAAATATTACAAGCGTTGTTGCAGTCTATATGCTATGGAAAAATTACGAGTTCCTTGGACGCTTTCAAGCCATTATTAAGTTCTGGTTTTCTAAACTTTATATGGAGGGCTTCAAGAAAAAGTAAAAGATTAGAGTTGTTGTGTTTGAAAGAATGAATTATTTTGGTGTTTGTTTGTAGGAAGTGTTGGTGTGAAAACGGAGTGTCAGAGTCATGATTGTGACAGTCGTTAAGATTGTCGTAGAGATTGTTCAGGTGAAGAAGGAAGTCGAGGTTTTCACAGTCGGTCAAGTGTTTAGAAATGGCGCTCCTGAACGGATCCAAATGTTCAGAAAATCGTGTTTGCAAGTTCCTTTCCGTTTTGCCAATGTAACACGAATTGCATGCGGGACAAGTGAATTGGTAAACTAGGTTACTACGTGACGCATCCGGAATTTGGTCTTTCCTTGGAAGGAAATAGGATACTTTTTTGTTTGGTAAATAACGATAAACTTAACTTGTTTGGTTAAACTGCGTTGAATTTTCTTAATGAGCTTTTTAACAAGAAATTCGCCCTGCTTGCCAGGAAAAGGAATTCTTTGCCAAACTTGTGGTCTGTTGTCCTCGCTATCACTATTTTTGTCATGTTTATTTATACATTTATCATGTATTTACATAAGACTAGACTTGCCCCAAGTCGACCTCGTGAGAGAAGCGAAGCTGTAGCGCTGTCACAGTGAAATCTGCATCCCCGGAAGTTAAACACAACATGAGTATAATTCTATACTGACAAAAAAGTATCCTATTTCCTTCCGAGGAAAGACAAAATTCCGGATGCGTCACGCAGTAACCTAGTTTACCAATTCACTTGTCCCGCATGCAATTCGTGTTACATTGGCAAAACGGAAAGGAACTTGCAAACATGACTTTCTGAACATTTGGATCCGTTCAGGAGCGCCATTTCTAAACACTTGACCGACTGTGAAAACCTCGACTTCCTTCTTCACCTGAACAATCTCTACGACAATCTTAACGACTGTCACAATCATGACTCTGACACTCCGTTTTCACACCAACACTTCTTACAAACAAACACCAAAATAATTCATTCTCTCAAACACAACAACTCTAATCTTTTACTTTTTCTTGAAGCCTCCCATATAAAGTTTAGAAAACCAGAACTTAATAATGGCTTGAAAGCGTCCAAAGAACTCGTAATTTTTCCATAGCATAGACTGCAACAACGCTTGTAAATATAATATTTCCGTTTCTTAACATATTGGTTACATCATCTTCCTTCTCAATTGTATATATAATCTGAGCGCACACTTGTAATTAGTTAGGTTTGACAATGACCCTGAAATAGAGACGAAATATCACTTGTAAAAGTGTGTCTTGTTTTTAGCAGCTCATATCTTGAGTTCACAAGATGTCTTTTTTCGGAGTATATTTTTTCTTATATTTATGTCCACAAACAGCAAAAACTTTCTGGATAACGGTTTCATGTTCAAAATATGACACAAGTTTGAACGTACCGAAGAAAACTTTGCACTTTGACTCCTGAGGAAAAAACAACTTTAAAATTACTCTACGTTCCGGTGACATGTTTTGTATTAAATTTCGAGTATCATTAAAAGTTTAAGAACTTTAAAAGCCTTTATCTTTGTTGAAATACAGCTATTTAGTGGTCAAAAAGAGACCTTTTCGGCGGCGTATTCAGTGAGTTCACTGGGCAAACATTAAGATCAACTGCCAACAAAGCCAGTTCAATTGTGCGTGTTGTTATGTGTGAGTGCGAAAAGCTATCATGTGTGATTTTGTCTTTTTTAGTATTGTGCGCGCATGGAGGCTTCGCGTTTGATTTTAAGATTTCGTTGAGAAATGTGGAGCGATATGTTGGCCATTACTACCGGATGAAATACGTAAACTTGGCCTTTGCGGATACATTTGTGTTGTGCAAACAAGTGAGTTATACATGTCCAATATTACGAAATGTTACAGATGGTAAGATTCGTTTTACAAACCGTACTTACCAACTGTGAATAAGGCGATTAAGAGTAATGTATAATAAGAGTAATAATAAGGGCCCCCCTTCCCCCATGTGAGATGTTTTACGGATCGTAAAGGACAATTTACCATCAGCAAAGCACATTTACCATTGGTACGATTGGTACCAATGGTAGAAACGTAGAAGGGGTCCCTTCCCCTCATGTGAGTTGTTTTACAGATGTCACCATCTAAAACTTTTTGCAGTATCGGACCAACATCGTTTTGTGCGTTAATAAAGGATCCGTAAATCTTCAATCGTTGCCAAAACCAATGTTATATGTACCGTGTTTCAAGGCACAGTACACAATAAAAAAAACCTGACAGACAAAAGATTATTTTACGAAATGAACGAAAACTGTGATTTCAGGCAAGGCAAAAGCCCATTTATTCTCAATGATGTATTTTTCATATTTTTTTCAGCTACAAGACCAGGGTTTGGAAGAACTACAGAACACAACAAAGTTGGGTATGGATGGGCTGCATAACCATTTTTTTCCTGGGAAAAAATTTGCAGGTAGGTAAGACAAGGATAGAAGACATTTGCTGTGAAGCGAAGTGGGCGATAAGAAAATCATGCTACCGTAAGATTAAAAGTAATTGTTAGTTTAGTGAAAAAACTGTTTTACTCACAGTTGAAGTCCATGCGATTGGAATAAGTTTTTAAATACATTCTTGGTATACAGAAATTTTATAATTTTTAGGTCGTCATAGAGCTTTAGGAGACGTAAATGTCATGGTGTGGAAATTTTTAGCTATCGACTGTGGGAACATTTGTCAAAATTAGAGATCCTATCTTACAAATCGTTGTAAGTATTTGCTTTGCGAAGCGAGTTCTTAATTGTTTTGGTTCTCGCAGAAACAATGTTATAACTCTCAAGTGTTCTTGTCCTGAGATTTTGTCAACAAAAAGTCTAGGCTCTTCTTCACAATTCCTCAATATTCACATAATTATTTCTGGCTGTCTCGCTACTCCATCCCCTGTGTCGTAGAAATAATCGTTCTGATACCCTAATGATGCTGCTGCCGATGCTCACCAATACGCAAGCTATGTATGCTATACTGCCTGTCATCCAATCCTTCGTTTTTGAACTCCACCTTCAGCAGTTGGTTGCACAACTATAAGACATCCCCTGTTCCTTCAGCTTCCAACCATTTTTCATATGCTGGATTCGCCTAAATGGCTTAGATCCCTGTTTGTGCTGGCCTTGTACTACCCTTTTTTCTACCGTTATGGAATATGAGTTGCAAAATTTTTTATGGGTCAAATGTATATCATGTCAAACTTGTTTATAATCTAGAGTTATGTCAGTTTTATTGAGCTAGTTTAGGAAACAGAAACATTATTTCATTTTTTTTGACGGATGTACATCTACAGGAGACCGAACAATAAGTACCACACTCTAAAATGAAAAATATTCAATAAACAATGAAACTAACTCTGGAATATCCATATATAATCTAATTTAATCTAATAGTCTTTTTTATCGTCCAACTGAACTCGGGCTGCCATTTGTTGCCTAGTATAAACTTTCATTAACATTTAAAACCCTCTGCCCTTTCGAAAAACTTTTTGTTTAAATTATTAATTTATTTGGCTTTTTGGCCGTTAAATTTGCTGACGTATATTGGCAAAAACAATATTTTTTTAATGGCCAATCATGAGCTAGATACCAGTCTCCTGTGGCTGATGTTTCGCACATGCGCATAAAGCGGAGGTCAAAAATAGCGGAGGCCAAAAAAATTGAAATAAATATTTATTTATTCATTTATTTATACCGACAAAATCTCAGTACTCATCTCGCTAACGCTTTCAAATCCCCTGGTACAAATAGCCGAGCGGTTTTATTTCCCTCGCCCCGGGCTTACGTCAATTTATCTGAAGTACACGGGCTTAAGCCAAGCATAGTTACTCAACAATTTAATGAACTCTCTATTATACAGAAACATTTTCACAGAAACAAATGTTTGTCTCGACGGAAATTCCATCTCTCATGGCTTTTTATCATCGCTTGTTTTCCATTTTGACAATGTCATTACTTGTCACCGAGTTTCTTAAAATATATTCTGAAAATAAAGCGATCTATTGATTCTCGTGAATCTACTCCACATGCATATTGTTTGCATGCTTGTGTAAGGAGTAATTAAACCAAAATCAGGAGGAAAAACCTTAAAATTTTGATAAAAAATAATGTTATTATCCAAATTAATCATAATATTGGAAAATATAGGCTTCTACTGTTTTAAATGTGGATTTATACCGTCCCAAATCTTCAGTTTGTTTCCCGGGCAGTCATTTTATACCCGGGCAGTCCCAGGCAGTGTTTAGTAGGACCGATCAACATGAGTGAAAAGGTGAAATTTCCGCAAAATTCGGTTTTCAATTTGTCGATTTTTGTGAAAAGCAGATCTTCCCAAACCTACCACTGATTAAAAACCACAGTGACATTTAATCTCTCCATTTTGTAAATTTCGTTGGGCTTTTTCCTTGTGAAGTTGTTTTCAACTGTAACCTTCTCGAGCAGACTAGAAGTCAAGCCACTTCTAAACTGATCGATATAATGGACATTTTCCAATTAAAACAACATATAAAAACATTTGCCCAAACCCAAGACTGAACATCTTAAAAAAGGTCTAAGTTGTGGAGGAGCAAAACTGTGGAACAGCCTCCCAGATGAACTAAGAACTGATAAGCAATCTCTTGGTCAATTTAACTCAAGTGTGCGACACCTGGCCAGTAATAATAATTTTTTGTAATGAGATGAAACAACAGTTATTTGTAACTGCAACAACTGAACTGTCAGTGCAATAAGAAATCAGCTTTTGCTGTGTGGGTTAGCGTGGTCAAACAAAGTTTTGCTACTTTTTTTACCACTACTTTTCTTTTCAATCAATGTCCATGTTTTCCACGTCCACGTGTCCGTGTCCGCGTTTTCCAAATATCCTCATCAATTTACATTCTTATTTTGCTTTCAGATTACGACAGTTGGTGATGACAGCTGCACAGTTAGATATTTTGAGAGCGCCTTGCAGGGAGAAGAACGAAGCGTGCAGATGGATGAACTTCGCCCTTTCCCACCAAAACCGTCCCGAACCTCAAAGGCCAGATTTCGAAAAGCACACAAAGCTGCAAGGTTTATCTACACCCAGCAAGCCACTTGTGGCCACTCTGGAAAGGAAATAAATAATCATTTGCTGTCAGGGCCGTTCCGAGCGCGGGAGGGGTGGGGGGTGGGGGGGTGGGGGGTGAAGTGCCGACTTTTTCCTAGCCAGCTTGCAGTCCGAAACGGGATGTTACAGCCTGCTAAATTCTGACACTGATTGTGTTCTGTGACGTACAACTTCCGTTGCATAAATTATTTCAAAACAATTGTCCTCAAGTAAGTGATAAAAAGTACAATTTAAGGACACAACCAGTTCATAAACCTTTTACGAACACGGATAGGTTTAAAAACTTTATTACAATTAAATATTCTTAATGTATATACGTATATAAATTACGTATATAATTTATTTAGGTAGATATTTCACCGTGTAATTCAGTTCTCACTGCAAAGTGGTTTAATAAACAGATTATTATTATTATTATTATTTTCCGACACTCAAAATACATGGCGCAACATGTTTATTTAAATTCGGACAAGCAGCTAGCTATTGTTATTTTGCAATGATATCAACATCTTGCATTGTCTTTTGCTGTATCAAAATCGTAGAAAGTGATAAGAACTCACTTTTTTTGTCACGGCACATAATTGTGCCTGATTTTATCCAATCATGATGCGCTTTAGATGCGAACAAGTTTTAGCCTATCATTATGCTTAACTTATTTTCATGTACTACGTCACAGAACACGATTGGTGTCAGAATTTAGCAGACCGTAATTTCCCGTAAAAGAAATTTCGGGCTGCTAGCAGGCTAACCTTTTCCGAAAGCGCAAAAAGATGACGAGAGACAGACTAAAAAACCTACTAAATAAATTTCCCCCACCATTTTACAATTTCGTGTCTCTAGATCGTCGGAAATGGCATTTTCAGAGTCGTCTCGTGGCACACGCTTTCCTTGGTGGAAAGTCTGTTCATGCTTTTTGCGATAATCATTGGGATGATTTGCCGACTGATGGAAATTACTGAGGGGGTGCAGCACCCCCACACCCCGCTCGTAACGGCCAGAGGTTCGTTGCATGCTGTTTTGTGAGAAGGATTCTTAGCTTTATGTGTTCAAGTTTAACATGTTGTTTTTTAGTCACGGCACAATTGTGCAAGATTGCAACCGGCCGCCGGCGGACTTTGAAAGCCCTGCTTTTGTAATTTGGTTCTTTCAAATGAAAGGAAAATTTCGAAGCCAAGACCCAACTGCGCCACCGTCAAGACTGTTCAAAGGAATCGGGAATCATTTTGTTTTTGTCTTGAATCTGCACTTTGTTCAGATAATTTTAATGTTCGGGCGAAGGGGTCACAAAATATTCCTACTTTTGTCCACTTTTGCTAAAATTCTGGTTTCTCGTATTTCTTGTAAATTTGTTTATTTTTTCATTTCAACAGAACTTGTCTCGAAAATGTTGGTGATGATGATAATGTTGGTGATGATGATGACGACAATGTTGGTGACAATGTTGATGATACACCCACCCAGCCAACTTGTGGTAATTGCTTTGTTTGTTTCTGTGAAAGTGCCAGATTGAAACCGGGACTGGTTTGGCCACCTGAATTTGTTGTGGAATTTCCTGACAAATGATGTTGTTTTATTTTTAGACCTCTTGTCTCCCTCGTAAAAATGTTGGTGGCAATGTTGATGACAACGTTGATGACATGTTGATGACAATGTTGTTGATGACAATGTTGATGACAATGTTGGTGACAATGTTGGTGACAATGCTGATGACAATGTTGATGACAACAATGTTGATGACAATGTTGATGATGATGATGATGATGACAATGATGATGATGATGATGATGATGATGATGATGATGATGATGATGATGATGACAATGTTGGTGATGATGGTGATGACAATGTTGGTGACAATGTTGATGATGAGACACGCAGCCAACTTGTGGTAATTGCTTTGCATTGTTTGTTTCTGTGAAAGTGCGAGATTGAAACCGCGACTGGTTTGGCCACCTGAATTTGTTGTGGAATTTCCCTACAAATGATCCTCTCAAAGTTCAATTTTTAAAGTATTTCATTGGTTGAGAGTGTATCACGTGGGAGTGACAAAATAGTACTGTTTCCTGGCAATGGCTTGAGAGGGGGTCATTACTATTTGTTCCCCTGGGTCAACGAAAACAATCACGTGAATTGCATGTGAACACGCGACCTTTGGAACTTGATCGCCAAAGCGAGCGAATTTTCTCAAAAGTAATTCAGCATAAGTCAACGAATTTCAAGCAAAAAGCCGAGTAAATATAGAAATATTTTGATGCAAATATTCCCAAAACCGACAGAAAAAGATATTGTAGACAAATCCAAAAAGATTCAAACTTAACAAAGAAAATGACAAAAAAGTTAAAGTCGACTATAAAGCCAGTACAAAAGGTACATTAAAATGAAATAAAGAGTCTGATTTAATGTTTAAGTTTTGTGTTTTCTTTGACACTTGGTATGATAATAAAGCACTTAATTACTGTGACCTCGGAAAACAGTGTGTTTTGTGGCCCCTCGACCATCGATGTTTCCCTCAGCTTCGCTTCGGGAAACATCGACGGTCTCGGGGCCACAAAACAAACTGTTTCCCTCCACTCCAGTAATTAAGTGTTAATTGTTTTATTTTTAGACCTCTTGTCTCCTCGAACTCCCTGGACTCCTCTCGGAGACATGTACTTTGAATTCAGCGGAAAGTGAAGAGGCGCATGCCGGTGCAAAAGCTGTCGAGGGCGAAGAATTGACGCCAGAGAACTTTTGCAAGCACTTTTTAAACGCATTTAATGGACCCCGTCGATCACCATCGGAACATCAAGAAGCATCATCAGGGAAATTTGGGTTTAAATACCTAAGTCAACTGTCCTGGAGGGGGCTTCTAAGAAGGCTTTTTAAAAAACATTGCAATAAGATGCACAGAACACGAGGGAATGCTAAAGAAGACTACTGATGCAGCCATTAAACATGTTGAGAGACAACATCGGGAGAAAAAACGAGGACACGAAACTTTTGTTGGCATTGAGAAGTTGATGACCCTGTGGGAAGAACCCAATTGTTAACCCTTATATTAATATTATAAGTTGTATTATATTTCACTTTACGGATCGTAAAACCATTTCACCATCCGTACGGGTCGTGAAGCCATTTCACCATCCATACTGATCGCACGGATTGACGAAATGTTTTGACCTACCTTAACCACACACAGCAGGAAAGATAACCAAATTCACGAGTCAACAATTTCACTTTACGGATCGTAAAACCATTTCACCATCCGTACGGATCGTGAATTCTGATTACGGGTCGTGAAACCATTTCACCATCTGTACGGATCGTACAGATCGACGAAATGTTTTGGTCTACCTTAGCCACACACAGCAGGAAAGACAACCAAATTCACGAGTCGACAATTTCACTTTACGGATCGTGAAACCATTTCACCATCCGTACGGATCGTGAATTCACATTACGGGTCGTGAAACCATTTCACCATCCGTACGGATCGACGAAATGTTTTGGCCTACCTTAGCCACACACAGCAGGAAAGATAACCAAATTCACGAGTCGACAATTTCAGTTTACGGATCGTAAAACCATTCCACCATCCGTACGGATTGTGAATTCACATTACGGGTCGTGAAACCATTTCACCATCCGTACGGATCGTGAATTCAGTTTACGGGTCGTGAAGCCATTTCACCATCCGTATGGATCGTACGGATCAACGAAATGTTTTGACCTACCTTAAGTGGACATTAACGAAGAGTTATTATCAAGCCTTAGCATCGATGTATATTGCGACTTACAAATGTGGAATATCACTAGAGCATCTAACACCGTCTCATGACGTACCAAAGCAGATAAGTTTTATGAGGTTTCATGTGTATATCACTATGAGAAGACTTATGTTTTGGTGGGGCTGATATTGCAAATATAATTCGTCTTTATGGAGCGACTGAGATTATAGACGATATTGCCCACTGAAATCTAATGGAATCACTGATATAATAGGACAGAAACTTCTGAACGAGAGCATAGAGATATACATGTATGTGTTGTTGGGTAGTCAAGCTAAGAGCAGACAATCCATAGGTGGTAAACTAGCAATATAGTCGAGGATGCCGTGGTACAATATTCCCCATCTACTTGGATCAATCTCATGAACAAGAGCATTAAGGATACTAACGTGAAACTTGATATGTGCGTGTCACCTAACACATGGCTGATACCAAGTAGTATGATTCTTCTAAAAGAGCCAATCGAAGGATACAACAATGAATTAAGAGTAGCGTCAACTACTTGCATGAAATTTGGAATCAACAAAGAGCTAAATTATAAACGCCCGACTAAACAAGCGAATGCATACGTTGTAAAGAAGACCTTACCAACGTATCCAGTTAGAAGCGTACAGTCAGAAGCTAACAAACCTACTAAACCCGTCATTAACACCCCCGTTAGAAGTGTACAGTCAGAGGCTAAGAAACACTACGTTACTGCTAATAATCATCCAACAGATTTGGCGACAATATTACTACTATCAGCAGCTACCACTAGCCTGGCGTTCATCATGGTGAAATATGTGTTATAGTATGAAGCCGGTGCACAAACGCGTGTCTATCATGTCGTTCAATCACATATCGCCAGGTCTTGACAAGGATAAACTAGAAGAGTTGAAGAGTCTGTATGCGCATTATCACAAACGTTCGATTTGCTACAAGTGGAAGTATGGAAAGTTGAAGTTGAGAACGTTTTTTAATATGTCCTCGATAATACTAACCACAACTGGAGGAGCTGTAGGGTGTTTAACACTGAATCCAATAATCATTGGAGTATTAACCGGAGATCTATTAAACCAGCTCTGCTTGTGGCGGGCCATTCTCTTGTGTTGGTGAGTGTGTTTGTTGGGTCTTTTTGCATGATTTTTCTCGCAGGCCCTTGTTGCTTTCTTTTTTAAGCAACTATACTTTTGGTGTGTGTTATTAGTAGGGACTTCATCCTTCTACTACCCCATCTCTTATATTTTAGGTAGTTATACCTAACTATATTATACTTTTGTTCTATATCTACTTATCTTAATCTATGAATTAAATTTATTATATATATTGTATTATCTTACATTGTATTATATTATATTACGCGAATTCTATTCAATTGTATATTCAACTGATTTAAGTTATTAGCATGGCAACTCCGTACGCTAATCGTACCGTTGTGGCAACTTTGCCGGAGTTGGCACTCGCTAGTAAACCTGCCTGGAATCTATTAGAGGTTCAGGCTGATTTTAAAAAGGTAATCAAGACCCCCTACTTTCCAATGCATCCAGTGTTATAGTCGTAAAGAGCTGCGCTTAACGTTTGTAGATGCATACGAAATGGAGAGCACATTATTTGTTGGTTTACAGTTTCGGGGCCATCCCATGACGCTCAATACGTGACGCTTTTTTGCCGATTTTTGACACCCCCTACCCCGCCCCTCCCTGTGACACTATGTGACGGTTGTCATATGTTCGACATTAAAACTAATGATAGATATAACTTGCGAAGTAACAACCAAAATTATGTACTTGACAAGCCAGAAACAAATTTCATGAAAAAGAGTATCAGTTATTCAGCTGCCTCACTATGGAATAACACCAAATAATGCTAAAGAAAAAGGCATAAGCATTAAAAAATTTAAATCTATTTTTGACCATGCCTGATTTTCACCACCTTTTGAAAATTATTAAATTTAGCAATTATAATACTTTTTAAACACACTGTAAAGATGGAGTGACTTGGGGCAGCCATGGAGCCGACCAATTGTGTGATTGTTTTGACCATTCTGTTTTTACAGTGCATTTAAACCAATGTATTAATGTATCCCATGCATGAATGTTGTATCTTATGTACCTTTTTGGTGTGATGAAGATTAAAAGATTATAGTAAACATGTCAATCATAGTCGAATTAACGATCTCGATACCGGATGAAAGTTTCCCATAATAGAGAATAGAGAAACCAGAATATCTCTATTCTCTATTCTGTTTTCTCTATACTCTATTCTCTATTTCTCTATTCTCTATTCTGTATACTCTATTCTCTATTCTCTATACTCTATTCTCTATTCTCTATTCTCTATTCTCTATTCTCTATTCTCTATACTCTATTCTCTATTCTCTATTCTCTATTCTGTTTTCTCTATTCTCTATACTCTATTCTCTTTTCTCTATTCTCTTTTCTCTATTCTCTTTTCTCTATTCTCTTTTCTCTATTCTCTTTTCTCTTTTCTCTTTTCTCTTTTCTCTATTCTCTTTTCTCTATTCTCTTTTCTCTATTCTCTTTTCTCTATTCTCTTTTCTCTATTCTCTTTTCTCTATTCTCTTTTCTCTATACTCTTTTCTCTATACTCTTTTCTCTATACTCTTTTCTCTATACTCTTTTCTCTATACTCTTTTCTCTATACTCTTTTCTCTATACTCTTTTCTCTATACTCTTTTCTCTATACTCTTTTCTCTATACTCTTTTCTCTATACTCTTTTCTCTATACTCTTTTCTCTGTACTCTTTTCTCTGTACTCTTTTCTCTGTACTCTTTTCTCTGTACTCTTTTCTCTGTACTCTTTTCTCTGTACTCTTTTCTCTGTACTCTTTTCTCTGTACTCTTTTCTCTGTACTCTTTTCTCTGTACTCTTTTCTCTGTACTCTTTTCTCTGTACTCTTTTCTCTGTACTCTTTTCTCTGTACTCTTTTCTCTGTACTCTTTTCTCTGTACTCTTTTCTCTGTACTCTTTTCTCTGTACTCTTTTCTCTGTACTCTTTTCTCTGTACTCTTTTCTCTGTACTCTTTTCTCTGTACTCTTTTCTCTGTACTCTTTTCTCTGTACTCTTTTCTCTGTACTCTTTTCTCTGTACTCTTTTCTCTGTACTCTTTTCTCTGTACTCTTTTCTCTGTACTCTTTTCTCTGTACTCTTTTCTCTGTACTCTTTTCTCTGTACTCTTTTCTCTGTACTCTTTTCTCTGTACTCTTTTCTCTGTACTCTTTTCTCTGTACTCTTTTCTCTGTACTCTTTTCTCTGTACTCTTTTCTCTGTACTCTTTTCTCTGTACTCTTTTCTCTGTACTCTTTTCTCTGTACTCTTTTCTCTGTACTCTTTTCTCTGTACTCTTTTCTCTGTACTCTTTTCTCTGTACTCTTTTCTCTGTACTCTTTTCTCTGTACTCTTTTCTCTGTACTCTTTTCTCTGTACTCTTTTCTCTGTACTCTTTTCTCTGTACTCTTTTCTCTGTACTCTTTTCTCTGTACTCTTTTCTCTGTACTCTTTTCTCTGTACTCTTTTCTCTGTACTCTTTTCTCTGTACTCTTTTCTCTGTACTCTTTTCTCTGTACTCTTTTCTCTGTACTCTTTTCTCTGTACTCTTTTCTCTGTACTCTTTTCTCTGTACTCTTTTCTCTGTACTCTTTTCTCTGTACTCTTTTCTCTGTACTCTTTTCTCTGTACTCTTTTCTCTGTACTCTTTTCTCTGTACTCTTTTCTCTGTACTCTTTTCTCTGTACTCTTTTCTCTGTACTCTTTTCTCTGTACTCTTTTCTCTGTACTCTTTTCTCTGTACTCTTTTCTCTGTACTCTTTTCTCTGTACTCTTTTCTCTGTACTCTTTTCTCTGTACTCTTTTCTCTGTACTCTTTTCTCTGTACTCTTTTCTCTGTACTCTTTTCTCTGTACTCTTTTCTCTGTACTCTTTTCTCTGTACTCTTTTCTCTGTACTCTTTTCTCTGTACTCTTTTCTCTGTACTCTTTTCTCTGTACTCTTTTCTCTGTACTCTTTTCTCTGTACTCTTTTCTCTGTACTCTTTTCTCTGTACTCTTTTCTCTGTACTCTTTTCTCTGTACTCTTTTCTCTGTACTCTTTTCTCTGTACTCTTTTCTCTGTACTCTTTTCTCTGTACTCTTTTCTCTGTACTCTTTTCTCTGTACTCTTTTCTCTGTACTCTTTTCTCTGTACTCTTTTCTCTGTACTCTTTTCTCTGTACTCTTTTCTCTGTACTCTTTTCTCTGTACTCTTTTCTCTGTACTCTTTTCTCTGTACTCTTTTCTCTGTACTCTTTTCTCTGTACTCTTTTCTCTGTACTCTTTTCTCTGTACTCTTTTCTCTGTACTCTTTTCTCTGTACTCTTTTCTCTGTACTCTTTTCTCTGTGTCTCTTTTTCTCTGTACTCTTTTCTCTGTACTCTTTTCTCTGTACTCTTTTCTCTGTACTCTTTTCTCTGTACTCTTTTCTCTGTACTCTTTTCTCTGTACTCTTTTCTCTGTACTCTTTTCTCTGTACTCTTTTCTCTGTACTCTTTTCTCTGTACTCTTTTCTCTGTACTCTTTTCTCTGTACTCTTTTCTCTGTACTCTTTTCTCTGTACTCTTTTCTCTGTACTCTTTTCTCTGTACTCTTTTCTCTGTACTCTTTTCTCTGTACTCTGTACTCTGTACTCTGTACTCTGTACTCTGTACTCTGTACTCTGTACTCTGTACTCTGTACTCTGTACTCTGTACTCTGTACTCTGTACTCTGTACTCTGTACTCTGTACTCTGTACTCTGTACTCTGTACTCTGTACTCTGTACTCTGTACTCTGTACTCTGTACTCTGTACTCTGTACTCTGTACTCTGTACTCTGTACTCTGTACTCTGTACTCTGTACTCTGTACTCTGTACTCTGTACTCTGTACTCTGTACTCTGTACTCTGTACTCTGTACTCTGTACTCTGTACTCTGTACTCTGTACTCTGTACTCTGTACTCTGTACTCTGTACTCTGTACTCTGTACTCTGTACTCTGTACTCTGTACTCTGTACTCTGTACTCTGTACTCTGTACTCTGTACTCTGTACTCTGTACTCTGTACTCTGTACTCTGTACTCTGTACTCTGTACTCTGTACTCTGTACTCTGTACTCTGTACTCTGTACTCTGTACTCTGTACTCTGTACTCTGTACTCTGTACTCTGTACTCTGTACTCTGTACTCTGTACTCTCTGTACTCTGTACTCTGTACTCTGTACTCTGTCTCTCTCTGTACTCTGTACTCTGTACTCTGTACTCTGTACTCTGTACTCTGTACTCTGTACTCTGTACTCTGTACTCTGTACTCTGTACTCTGTACTCTGTACTCTGTACTCTGTACTCTGTACTCTGTACTCTGTACTCTGTACTCTGTACTCTGTACTCTGTACTCTGTACTCTGTACTCTGTACTCTGTACTCTGTACTCTGTACTCTGTACTCTGTACTCTGTACTCTGTACTCTGTACTCTGTACTCTGTACTCTGTACTCTGTACTCTGTACTCTGTACTCTGTACTCTGTACTCTGTACTCTGTACTCTGTACTCTGTACTCTGTACTCTGTACTCTGTACTCTGTACTCTGTACTCTGTACTCTGTACTCTGTACTCTGTACTCTGTACTCTGTACTCTGTACTCTGTACTCTGTACTCTGTACTCTGTACTCTGTACTCTGTACTCTGTACTCTGTACTCTGTACTCTGTACTCTGTACTCTGTACTCTGTACTCTGTACTCTGTACTCTGTACTCTGTACTCTGTACTCTGTACTCTGTACTCTGTACTCTGTACTCTGTACTCTGTACTCTGTACTCTGTACTCTGTACTCTGTACTCTGTACTCTGTACTCTGTACTCTGTACTCTGTACTCTGTACTCTGTACTCTGTACTCTGTACTCTGTACTCTGTACTCTGTACTCTGTACTCTGTACTCTGTACTCTGTACTCTGTACTCTGTACTCTGTACTCTGTACTCTGTACTCTGTACTCTGTACTCTGTACTCTGTACTCTGTACTCTGTACTCTGTACTCTGTACTCTGTACTCTGTACTCTGTACTCTGTACTCTGTACTCTGTACTCTGTACTCTGTACTCTGTACTCTGTACTCTGTACTCTGTACTCTGTACTCTGTACTCTGTACTCTGTACTCTGTACTCTGTACTCTGTACTCTGTACTCTGTACTCTGTACTCTGTACTCTGTACTCTGTACTCTGTACTCTGTACTCTGTACTCTGTACTCTGTACTCTGTACTCTGTACTCTGTACTCTGTACTCTGTACTCTGTACTCTGTACTCTGTACTCTGTACTCTGTACTCTGTACTCTGTACTCTGTACTCTGTACTCTGTACTCTGTACTCTGTACTCTGTACTCTGTACTCTGTACTCTGTACTCTGTACTCTGTACTCTGTACTCTGTACTCTGTACTCTGTACTCTGTACTCTGTACTCTGTACTCTGTACTCTGTACTCTGTACTCTGTACTCTGTACTCTGTACTCTGTACTCTGTACTCTGTACTCTGTACTCTGTACTCTGTACTCTGTACTCTGTACTCTGTACTCTGTACTCTGTACTCTGTACTCTGTACTCTGTACTCTGTACTCTGTACTCTGTACTCTGTACTCTGTACTCTGTACTCTGTACTCTGTACTCTGTACTCTGTACTCTGTACTCTGTACTCTGTACTCTGTACTCTGTACTCTGTACTCTGTACTCTGTACTCTGTACTCTGTACTCTGTACTCTGTACTCTGTACTCTGTACTCTGTACTCTGTACTCTGTACTCTGTACTCTGTACTCTGTACTCTGTACTCTGTACTCTGTACTCTGTACTCTGTACTCTGTACTCTGTACTCTGTACTCTGTACTCTGTACTCTGTACTCTGTACTCTGTACTCTGTACTCTGTACTCTGTACTCTGTACTCTGTACTCTGTACTCTGTACTCTGTACTCTGTACTCTGTACTCTGTACTCTGTACTCTGTACTCTGTACTCTGTACTCTGTACTCTGTACTCTGTACTCTGTACTCTGTACTCTGTACTCTGTACTCTGTACTCTGTACTCTGTACTCTGTACTCTGTACTCTGTACTCTGTACTCTGTACTCTGTACTCTGTACTCTGTACTCTGTACTCTGTACTCTGTACTCTGTACTCTGTACTCTGTACTCTGTACTCTGTACTCTGTACTCTGTACTCTGTACTCTGTACTCTGTACTCTGTACTCTGTACTCTGTACTCTGTACTCTGTACTCTGTACTCTGTACTCTGTACTCTGTACTCTGTACTCTGTACTCTGTACTCTGTACTCTGTACTCTGTACTCTGTACTCTGTACTCTGTACTCTGTACTCTGTACTCTGTACTCTGTACTCTGTACTCTGTACTCTGTACTCTGTACTCTGTACTCTGTACTCTGTACTCTGTACTCTGTACTCTGTACTCTGTACTCTGTACTCTGTACTCTGTACTCTGTACTCTGTACTCTGTACTCTGTACTCTGTACTCTGTACTCTGTACTCTGTACTCTGTACTCTGTACTCTGTACTCTGTACTCTGTACTCTGTACTCTGTACTCTGTACTCTGTACTCTGTACTCTGTACTCTGTACTCTGTACTCTGTACTCTGTACTCTGTACTCTGTACTCTGTACTCTGTACTCTGTACTCTGTACTCTGTACTCTGTACTCTGTACTCTGTACTCTGTACTCTGTACTCTGTACTCTGTACTCTGTACTCTGTACTCTGTACTCTGTACTCTGTACTCTGTACTCTGTACTCTGTACTCTGTACTCTGTACTCTGTACTCTGTACTCTGTACTCTGTACTCTGTACTCTGTACTCTGTACTCTGTACTCTGTACTCTGTACTCTGTACTCTGTACTCTGTACTCTGTACTCTGTACTCTGTACTCTGTACTCTGTACTCTGTACTCTGTACTCTGTACTCTGTACTCTGTACTCTGTACTCTGTACTCTGTACTCTGTACTCTGTACTCTGTACTCTGTACTCTGTACTCTGTACTCTGTACTCTGTACTCTGTACTCTGTACTCTGTACTCTGTACTCTGTACTCTGTACTCTGTACTCTGTACTCTGTACTCTGTACTCTGTACTCTGTACTCTGTACTCTGTACTCTGTACTCTGTACTCTGTACTCTGTACTCTGTACTCTGTACTCTGTACTCTGTACTCTGTACTCTGTACTCTGTACTCTGTACTCTGTACTCTGTACTCTGTACTCTGTACTCTGTACTCTGTACTCTGTACTCTGTACTCTGTACTCTGTACTCTGTACTCTGTACTCTGTACTCTGTACTCTGTACTCTGTACTCTGTACTCTGTACTCTGTACTCTGTACTCTGTACTCTGTACTCTGTACTCTGTACTCTGTACTCTGTACTCTGTACTCTGTACTCTGTACTCTGTACTCTGTACTCTGTACTCTGTACTCTGTACTCTGTACTCTGTACTCTGTACTCTGTACTCTGTACTCTGTACTCTGTACTCTGTACTCTGTACTCTGTACTCTGTACTCTGTACTCTGTACTCTGTACTCTGTACTCTGTACTCTGTACTCTGTACTCTGTACTCTGTACTCTGTACTCTGTACTCTGTACTCTGTACTCTGTACTCTGTACTCTGTACTCTGTACTCTGTACTCTGTACTCTGTACTCTGTACTCTGTACTCTGTACTCTGTACTCTGTACTCTGTACTCTGTACTCTGTACTCTGTACTCTGTACTCTGTACTCTGTACTCTGTACTCTGTACTCTGTACTCTGTACTCTGTACTCTGTACTCTGTACTCTGTACTCTGTACTCTGTACTCTGTACTCTGTACTCTGTACTCTGTACTCTGTACTCTGTACTCTGTACTCTGTACTCTGTACTCTGTACTCTGTACTCTGTACTCTGTACTCTGTACTCTGTACTCTGTACTCTGTACTCTGTACTCTGTACTCTGTACTCTGTACTCTGTACTCTGTACTCTGTACTCTGTACTCTGTACTCTGTACTCTGTACTCTGTACTCTGTACTCTGTACTCTGTACTCTGTACTCTGTACTCTGTACTCTGTACTCTGTACTCTGTACTCTGTACTCTGTACTCTGTACTCTGTACTCTGTACTCTGTACTCTGTACTCTGTACTCTGTACTCTGTACTCTGTACTCTGTACTCTGTACTCTGTACTCTGTACTCTGTACTCTGTACTCTGTACTCTGTACTCTGTACTCTGTACTCTGTACTCTGTACTCTGTACTCTGTACTCGATACTCGATACTCGATACTCGATACTCGATACTCGATACTCGATACTCGATACTCGATACTCGATACTCGATACTCGATACTCGATACTCGATACTCGATACTCGATACTCGATACTCGATACTCGATACTCGATACTCGATACTCGATACTCGATACTCTATTTTCTATTCTCTATTCTGTTTTCTCTATACTCTATACTCTATTCTCTATTTCTCTATTCTCTATATTAAAAACAGCTGACAACAGCTGACAACAGCTGACAACGTCACTTTTTGCATAACATACCCCTATATTAACTATGGTTTCATAAACATACCCCTATATTAACTATGGTTTCATAACCGTACCCCTATATTAACTATGGTTTCATAATCATACCCCTATATTAACTATGGTTTCATAACCATACCCCTATATTAACAGAAAGATTTATTCAATGTACTTTCAGAATAATCTGCTTCTTCCTACAGAAATTAGCTACATCACCAGAACTGGATATACTTGATCTGGTAAATGAAGAGAAAATTTCGTTTTTTCTTTACGGTAAAGTGGATCATCCACGAGAAATTTGTATATAACCAAAAGTTGCGCAATTTTCCAAGGAAATTGAGAAGCATCATTTTACAGTTTACAGTTTTATGCATAATTTTCTGGCGGCCAACCAGTTTTTGCTTTTTTTGAAACAAATTTTCTTTGCGCTGAAGTGGTATTCCACTCGAAATTTGCATAATATAACCAAAAATTGCGCAATTTTCCAAGCAAATTGAGAAGCATCACTTCACAGTGGCCAGCTAGTTTTTGTATTTTATATCATCCATATAAATTTTATTTAATCTAATGAAATAAGATAATTGTCGATAAAATGTTGTCACTTCCGTTTTAAGCTTATTGTTAGACAAGACACCTTAGCGATTAATTGCTTTTTATTTTGTTATGTACTGCTTTACTTATGCACAAAGGTGGAGAAATGCGATTTCGACCGGCAATTTTTAATCGGCTCGTAGTTGGTCATTTCTGTTCATAATGATACAAGAAAAGTTTTGTTCAACAGCTCAAACCCTAATCTTTATCAATATGAAAAATATACATTCAGTGTTTAACGCACAATAGCACGCTGAACTTCGATTACCTTTTTTTTATACGCCCTGTATATGAAAATATTTCGTATAATGAAATATTTCACTCGGCAACATTTTAAATGGTAAACATCTCTTCCTCAGCTAAACATCGCCTGGAGGTTACTCAAGAATCTCACTGGATTGGGAAATGTCACTGGTAGATTTTTGGAGTTAATGGTGTGGTTCGTTCTCAAGAGCAAAGGGTCTATTGAGATGAAGTACTGCTGCGCGACGAATGCAGGAAAGGGAAACGAGACTCGTACATCCATCTGTGAGGGGAAACTAAGTGGTTTTGGTATGTTTACCGCAGAAAAGTATACTGAAAGAAGGCTGGAAACTCGTGAAGACAAGAAAATGATCTATTATACACCATACCTGGAAGACGTATACTTTGTTATAGTTGATGAAACTGGCAAATCTCATGGCATTCAGGTGAGCTTTCAGGATTGGAAGCAAAAGTGTCAAAAGGATTTTTATCTGACAAAAGATTACGACCACATTTACTTGCTCACGACTCAATCAGCTAGTCCTGATTTACTCGAGAAAGCTACGAAATTTTATTCGAAATTTAAAGTAGCTTTTAACGAGCATAAGTTGCGGGTTGTTGATGCGACGTCAGTCCTGGCGGATTCCGGATTGGGCACGCTTCGTGTGATGAAGGAATATAAGCGTTAATAACTTGCACTAAAGACTCGACTCTGTTCGCTTAAAGTGCCTATGAAACGAAAATTAAGTTTGTTTTATTAGAAAGAACTTTTAAAATAATTAAGAATATTAATGTACAGCTCTTTCATATTTCACTTGGTTCTTGAGATATTTAGACTTATGTGATATTCAAATGAGATAACCTATGACGTCAAGGGGTTTGCAATACATTTCAACATATTGGAAAATCATGTATATCTTTACGATTATTAAACGAAATCACTTGCAACTTTGAATGTGGATACAGACCACTAAACTGAATAATGTCGTTCGAGTTTCAATGTCGCAATAGTAATAATATAGTTCCCAGTCCTTTAAGTTTCTTTGTCAAAAATCTTTGTTTTCTGACATAGCTATGTGTTGCACCAAAGTTAAACTTCAATTTAGAATTGGTTAAGTCCGTGAAAATCTGCTCAAGCAGTACCAACCCGCAAATTTTTGGGATGGAAGAGAAAACAAATAATTTTATTTTAGAAATCAGGATATCTGAAAACTAATTTGTCGCCATGGCCACTATAAAATTAGAACGATGTTCTTCAGTTTAGTTGTCTGTATCCACATGCAAAGTTTCAAATGATTTCGTTTAATAAACTTAAAGATATACACGATTTTCCAATATGTTAAAATGTATTGCAAACCCCTTGACGTCGTAGGTTATGGCATTTGAATATCACATAAGTCTAAATATCTCAAGAACCAAGTGAAATATGAAAGAGCTGTAAATTAATATTCTTCATTTAATGTAATATTATCATCAAGTTTTTTATGTAAGGTAGCGTAAAGACCGCGAAGGAGACTTGACTTGCCAACACCCTTGGCACCTACAACATGAATAAAGCGATGGATATAAAATGATGCGAACAAATTCTCTTCAGTTCTTACCTACTAAACAGTCTACCCTAACAATTGGCTCCCCTGAGGTAAATTGTTTTACCAAATGGGTATGAAGTTGAGTGGGAATGTATGTCATGTTCTCGCCGTCGTTAGTTTTCAATCTTTTAGCCGTTGACATTGTTTGCTCTTGCGGTCGTCAAAATTTGACCTATAACCAACAAATAACCACCAAGGCCTGGTACCTAAGCCAAGCTTTGCCCATGCCCCCAAGTTGCAAGTGAAATTTCCTTTTATGATCTTTAAATCTCCTTTATTTTGAGTAAATCTCCTTGTAAAAATCACCAAATTTCCTTGTAATTTCCTTACAATTATCTGTCAAAATAGCCAAATTTCCTATTGAGGGTTGTCTAGGAATAGCGCATGAACAATCATTGATTGACATACAATCTCGTTTCCAGACTAGTGCCTAGTCCTCTTACTCCCGATCTTTCATTCTGGTGACATCACAGACTAACATTTATATGGAAATTGAGCCGATTTCCCTTCGTTTATTACTGAAATTCAGAATGTGAGCATTTGTAAAAATAATATTAAATTTAACATCCACAATCCCTTTTATATACAATACAATACAATAAATTTTATTTAAACACGATTAGAATTAAAGCATACAGCTTGTGGGGTCGTGTATTTAAGTCTATAAACTCAGTTGCACCAGGTTATACTATGTTCATAGCTAGAGGAATATTTAATACTCCTCACCGCATAGGCACAGATTATACTGTGTCCACAGCTAGTGGAATATCTCATACTCCTCCCCGCAAGGCACCATACAACCCAATGCAGCCAAATAATCATATCACAAGGAAAAAAGTAAGAAAATATTGTACATATCAATGAAAGTTAAAACAATCTTCATGCCTAGGTGCAGTTTGCACAGATTCCGCCTCAAAGTTTATAAACCTTAGGATGCCTGCTCTCTTTATCCTCTTACCAAAAGTGGTAACATTTGTGACAGAATCATCAAGATCTGCATCGCATTCCAGATAACAGAACCCCTATAGGTAATTGAGTTCTTCATATAATATGTATTGAAACGCGGAACATTTACTTTATGTGCATTACGGAGACTATACTTATTTTTAAATTTTGTTATTATATGGGTCATACTTAGTGGCGTAATATTGTTATATATCTTATAAGCTAATTGTGCCAGTCTTATCTTATACATTTGAGTGAGTGTATCCACTTGGCCTGCTCTAAGACCTCAATAGAGGGCATATCACGTGATAAATTTCAAACAATTCGTCAAGGAATCCCTTTCTCTGTTGCAGGTTGGATTCTTCCGACGATGATGAATTTGAAGCCGAAAAATCGTCGATAATTATATCAAGTATGAGAAAAAAATTGATTTGAAATCTATTTGCGAGGCGCTTTTGTGCGGAGGTTAGCCACGCACCCGCGCGTAATTAATACGTGAAGTAAGTGGGGAAAACACTTGAGAAAGGACTTCGATTCGAAGAACCTTCCCTTTAGAGGTGAAGCCTCTGTACCAGTCTCTACTACTTCTCATTTCAGCTAAAATAGGCTTTCAATGTATACGTCATATACGTCTCAATCGTACGATAAGTGCTTTTTTATAAGAATCTTCAAATTTCCTTGCAATTTCCTTGTTTTAGATCAAATTTCCTTGCCATTTCCTTGTAAATTTTATTTCCTTGCAGCAACTGAATGAAAGTTTCAAAGTTGATGCCCTGAAAAATATTGAAACATTCAAGGCCAAACTGGCCTTGCCTTTTCTTTTCCCAAATTCGAGGCCTGATATATAGGCTTTTTAATAATAAACTGGCTTTCGAAACAGTGCAACTGCTTCTATCATCCAGATATCAGTGACTATTCAGTATAAGTATTTCTGAAAAATTTATGTTCCATCAAATTATTGGTGCAACAAATGTTGCACTTGTTGCACCGGTGGTGACAGCGCTGTATTGATTTAAGGATCCTGGTTAGGATCCTGTTAATTCTATGTCCTAACAAGAACTTAATTTTAGGATCCTGTTAACTTTAATTTATTAGGATCCTAACAGGAACTTCAGGTTATGATCCTGGTAATTTTAGGATTCTGTCACGATACTGGCTAGGATCTTGTTAATTTTAGGATCCTAACAAAATCCTGGTTAGAATCCTATTAATTTTAGGATCCTATCAGGATTCAGGTTAGGATCCTGTTAATTTTAGGATTCTATCAGGATTCTAGTTAGGATCCTGTTAATTTTATTTAGGATCCTGTTAATTTTAGGATCCTAGCAGGATTCTAGTTAGGATCCTGTTAATTTTAGGATCCTATCAGGATTCTATTTAGGATCCTGATAATTTTAGGATTTTATCAGGCTCCTGATTAGGATCCTGTAAATTTTAAGACCCTAGCAGGATCCTACAGGATCCTGTTTAGGATTTTTACCAGGGAACCTTGCCACAAGAGACACAATTTCATATTCCTTTGAACTGCTCGCTTGACTTTCCAAAATGCATTCTGCCATAGGAAAATAAAATTTCTGGAAACTTTCGGCCTTCCAGTAACCAATACCTTTACAATCGTTTCCAAGTTGTCTTGGTAGTCTCCCATCCTTAAATTCATGTGTCCATGGAAAGTTTTGAATTTGTTCATTAAGTTTGATTTTGTATAGCATCTCTAGATCTAAAGCTTGAACAAGTTGATTCTTGACAACGTTGAGAGGAACAGTTAGACATCATAAACAAGATGATACAAAATGTCAAATCCATAGAGAGTCATAATAACAATCGTACTGTTTCCTCTGGGGAAGGTTCACACCCTGCAATTTCAATTCCTTCTGGGTAGCTTACTTGAAACCCTTCAACAAATCCATAACAGAGATCATTCACTAAAGGCTGCAAGAAAGGATCCAGTCCATAAGGTAGATTATTTGGAACTTCAGAGCAGGGCACAAATCCTACAACATATACTTCATCAACGTGGCTTCGTTCACTCTTTCGCATATTGGTAATGGTAACTTCTAAAGATCCTGAACCTCTATAACTTGTGCCAAATGGCTGCAGCCATCAAAATGTCCAATTAGTCCTAAGTTTAGCCAATTTAATGCAATGTTCAAAATGTTGAAAACAAACAGGGCACTCGACAATCTTGATGTCACTCACCATATCCAAATCTGGTGAGTTGGTCAGGTGTTCCACAGATATGGGAATGTCACAGTGTATACAGTGGGTTGGTAGAGCCCAAACAGTCTGGATTCCAAAACCACTGAAGTTCTGCCCATCTCTTTCCATCCCAAATTTCTTTCTTCGTGTGCCAACATTCGTTATTCTCCAGCCAATGGTCTCATTCAAACCAATGTTCAAGCATTTTCTTACACATAGTTTTATTTCTAAACCAGTTCTTCACTTTACTCTCCAAACCTAAGAACAAATATTTTATGTAACCTGCACCTGGTTTAATAGTGGGTTTAATCCAATCGGAGGTTGCTATAACCCAGGTGATGATCCAGACCGATGCGGATGTACATAAATCTCGTTCTCAGAGCCTAACGTAACTACCAGTACCGGGTGGGTGGCCTCAAGGAACGCGGGCTCTTGGAAAAAGATTGCCGCCATTCTTGCTGTCAAAATAATGGGGGGAAAAGTTGGGGAGTTTGAGTTAAGTTGTTCTCTTTATCACCTGAACAGCTTCCTTCCCACAAACTTTACTGGTGGAAACACTTCTCTGCACGGCTTTCTTTCAATCTCAAACACACGCATCTATAATAAATAACTTACTATGTGGGTGGGATTAGCCTGAGCAGTCCGTAATCTAAAAATCGGGACCGCTTGTTAGCCAATCAGGAAGCGAATATTATTGCTGAGCAAATATTTTGCCTTAGGTTGGAAAGTGAAATTTTGCCGTAAGGATGTCTGTTTGGTGAATTTCCTTGTCCAGTGAATTTTGATTGGTTGACATTCTAATACTTGAATAATATAATGCAATATTTTACATAAGTTTCAACCAATCCGAATCGACATTCACACAAACCTGGCCAACCTATCCACATTATTGGCAGTAGGAAAAAGGGGGGTATGCAATATCGCTAAATGTCCCGGTTTTGAGGGTCTGTGGTCTGAACTGTGTCGTTGGCGGCTGCTTCGAGCGCCTTGATATGCCTCGACACGGCCACGTTGATCTGCGTCCTTTGCAATTCAGCCACTGGCTGCAAGTAAGGATGATTAGCCCCCAGTCCTTACTTACTTACCTTACCTTACTAATTGGGTGTACCGGCCCTCTTGTGTTACGTCGGATCTGCAAGGCCCCTTTATATAAAGTACCTATTAATTAAGTACTTCTTTGCCCATAGAGACGAAGGTGTAAATTATTTTTCATCTGCTTTTGTATTGTCACTTGAAATAAATCATTCAATTATTATATATTATCATGTAATATCATATTTCGTAGGATTTCTATAGGTCTCATTAACAACTAATCTACTTCTTGACTCACACCAAACATGGTCGTATTAGAAGTAATATTACTACCAATAAAGACAACCTGCTTCATGTCAGTTGAGATTCTATTTTCTATTAACTTTCATTTCACTACCTAAGTTGTTATTGGAACCTAAGAGAAAAATAAATCTCCTCAAACAACAAGCTCCTGCTCGGTTTGGGTCCTTTAGTAAGTGAGTCTCATCAACCGTGGGCTTAAACAACTAATACACCATATTTAGTGATGTTGTGGTCGATGGAAAACATGTGTCGTGTATCAAGTGGGCATTGAGAATAGTCCTAATGTTGCAGAAACAGTTACACAAGAGTACATCAATTTAATATTACAATTTTCTGAATCATTTGCATAAACCACTGAGAGGTTCAATTTAATGATGTAAAAAATGTAATATGTTACATTTTTCCGGTATACACGAGTTTAACTTTACTTAGTACAGTACTGATGTTCGTAATTAAAATGTTTTGTGTATGTGTAGGTTGTGGTCAGTTGCATGTGGCAGATGGGAATTGGAAACTTCGGTATGCCCACTGCATGTGGAAGGTCCCCGTTTCAATTCCTGGATTTGGTCCAATCAATTATCCAAGTGTCTGTCCACTGTCACCAAAGCGTGGTCATGCATTTTGTGAAACGCACTGTGTTAAAGCTTGTGAATTAGGATATCCAGCTGGTCTCAAGGAATTTTATAAACACTGTGGTGTTAGTAATACAGATATGGATGCAGGTTTGTCTGTCATCTGCTTCCTACTGTAACTCTGTTAAGAATATTTAATTTTCGGCTGTATGTGTAGTGATGTATTAAAATTTTCTTACAGCTCTTGAAGAGATGTCATCCCAGTTAGTGCTTACAGGTATTATGAAATGAGTATTTCAACTCCAAAAAAACCCCTTTGCTAAACTTGACATTTCTTGACTTACTGACTTTGCCAATTCTAGAAACTTCCTATGAGGCTGTCTCCAGTTGTCTTGATGAATTTTCAAAGGCAGGCCAACATGGCAACGATATTAATGTCTCTACATTTCAAGATACGTGTACTATATGTTTAAGGACGTAATCGTTTATTTTGTAGGACCTTTCTGAAATGTTGTGTTTTTGACTCGTAATTCTTTAAGTAAGATTACGTACTCGCATTAGTGTTGGAGCGTTGATATTGTCCCTAATATAGCCGCCATTTATACCTCACGTGAAACGCCCTAGGAAGGGTGTTACAACATCACAACAACAGAAAACAATGACTAACAAAAATAATTGACTAACAATAGAAAACTACATGGTGGCAATCTGTTGATGGTTATGATGCATACATTGTTCTTTTATTCTGTGTGTCTGCGCTTGCGCATTGTGTGCAAGTCTATAATTTGGTGATTCATTCATGCATGTTTAAGGGACAGCGGATTTTTTGCAAACCAATCCTGAGTTTGTTAAAGCCCAGTCACTAGTGGAAGAAACAGTGTGCAATAAAGATACTGGTGGAGTGAAGGCATTTCACACTTGGTCAAGAGGGATGTTTTTCATCGTTATGGAAGTCTAAGATGTACATGTTGTATGAAAAAAAATGATTAATTATTTTGGAAGGTTACGGAAATACACTTATAAATCAATTTAAATATCACATGTCAAATAACTTTTACAGTTAATACTGTGGAATGTGCATCAAGAATGTTATCCGTGTTTTAATACCAGCGTTTCCAGCGCCATTTCCTCCTTTCGGAGCTCTTACTGACCTGTAGATGTGTTATGAATAGTAAATCTGGGACTTTTGTTCTTCGAAAATGCATGGAAAAATCCATTTACACTATACTATGCATACTGTGCTCGAATTTCTAAATTGCTCAGAGTTTGAATATTGCACCATCTGTTATTACTATTTCAGGTCTGAATCACCAACACAAGCCTTTCTGGTGACGGTTCTGTGGTTGTACAGGAAATTTAAGGTGATGAAAGGATTCACGGTGGTCAGATTCAGCAAATTTTCTCCCTCTACCGCGGGCTCATTTTGTCAGTGGATTTCCGCATCAAAATTAAAGGCACTGTGTCATTGCGCTTCGTATGTAGATTTCATAATAGTACTTTAGTTCGAAATTATGGCTGCTTCAAGTTCATCTTTGGATGTGAAATCTTCGAATCATAATACAGACCGTGGGAAGAACTTCTGGAACTCGTTAATTGTAGTGACGAGGTTCTCTGTTGAACAAGAGTGGCTGAAACAAGTGCGAGGCGCAAAGGGCAAACAAGTTGGAGATGGTTGGCCCTCTTGTTGATTCATTCCTGAAGCAGATTGGCTTAAGAATGAAGAACAAGTTGTGCCACTCGAAGGCCACTGGGTTGATGAACACTATAGCAACGTTTGTCCCATGGTCTGTATATCGCCATATTCTGACCCTAATCAGAGGCTCAGGGGCGGATCTAGCCTAAAATCTGACCGTGGCCCACAATCTATGGGGGTCCGGGGGCATGCCCCCCTGAAAATTTTGAAAATTAGAGTATCTAAAAACGCATTTCCTGCATTTTGAGAGTGATCTAGAGTCATATTGTAGGATCGTTTTATACATGTTTTTCACCGAGATCTTTGTATAAATCTTACTCAAATCAAAATTTTTCTTTTCTCTTTAATATAAAATCAAGATCTTCTAAATTATACAATAAAATGTTTAGGAGTAATTGAGACAATATGAATCGTAATGTATGTTTAACGAGTTTTGTGTGACATATAAACTAACCAATCAAGCAGCAAAATAGGTATCCTATGGCCATTATTTATAATTCTATTGAGTATTCTGTCTAATGCCAGCCAATTTTTACTTGAAACAAGAATAATCAAAGCAACCCTGCTAGTGTAATATTAATATTAACAATTTATAGGTATCAGCTAGCATTTGTCAGACTCCAGATCAGGAAATGGAATCCGTTTACGTTTTATACTGTCTTTCCCGCGATAGAGCGAGAATAACAACAATGGAGTTGATGAGAGCCAGAAGATGTAAACTGAGTTAGTAAATAGATTCGTTAATATCGTCGCTCTATACAGTCTGTCAAACGATTAAGAGAGAGTTAAATCCCGCGACTGACAAGTCTCCGAGTCTTGCAGATAATATTTCAAAGTTGAACCATGATAGAAATGCTGTGTTTCAGTCGATGAGAATTATAAACAATGTAATGAGAGAGAGAGGTCGCGGTTCTCGGTTTGATCTCATGCTTGTTCTTCAAATTGATCAATGCTTTAAAGATTTATATAGTCTGAGTATAAACACCACACAGTCTTATAGTAACTAGCGTCTGACGATCAACAATTTTAGTAGAGAGGAACTTACTATAAATAAAGAAACCAAACAGACCAACATCTCTTCCTTAATTTTCTTGTGAACTTATCATCTAGTATTTCGACTATCTGTCACAGGCACAATCATTGTCCCTCCATACGCGCAGCCATTCTTTAATATCACTCTGAAGAACTCGGTCAAGACAGACTGACGTGCACTACCGACTACCGGAGTCGACGATTTGGTTGCATTAGTTCGCAATAAAATTCGGTAACAAGATATGGGAAGGGTGGCTGACCGTGGCTCCCGCCAAATTCAGCCACTCTATTCTGGCTCTCTGATTGGTTTGCACCCCTTAATAGTCCGCTGACTGTGGCTGAATTTAGCAGATCGCTCTGCTGACCGTGGCTGAATTTAGCAGAAATGTTCTCCAATTTCTTCAGCGAATTCGTAGCACATTCGGTAACTTTTTTGGCCACTCCACCCAGACTTCAAGGATGCGAAAATCCGCTGCTATTTTGACAATCCGTTTAGTATTTTTACGGTGGCTAATGTCGTTGTTACGTCAACTATCCTTTTGTTATTAATAGTTTTTTTTTATTTTTGAAATATCAATTATATTATTTAATTTGGAATAATTAGGAAAATCTGACCGTGGCTCAAGCCACACTCGCACCCCTCTAGATCCGCCCCTGAGGCTACGGTGGGGATTTACAGAGCAAGAATGCTGGCACAGCACATTATTCGACAATTTCAAAGATGGAAAGTGCTTCCAAGCTCTTTTCGCTGGCGAGATTTATGGGGAAAGCTATTTAGCTTACCGGCATTTCAAGCGAGTGCCATCAAAGTTACCGGAAAGCAGAATGGTTTCTGTTTACAATGGCAAAAGCTTACTTGTTGTAACAGGTATTACACCACTATGTCTAGATTATAACACTGTGAAGGAAATTGTAACTCTCAGTTTTTATGTTCAGCATTACATTGCTTATGATTTTGATTCAAACTTACAAGCTTTAATGAACAGTTAATTTTTGTAAATTTATTCATAATCTTGGTAGAACTGGTCTAGATGTGGTTCCAAATTTCTTAAAGGCTGGTTTCCACTCAGGAAAATTTTCTATGGAAGAGTTCTCCGTCAGAACTGATGACTAACACAAACTAAACCTTCCTCCTGCAGAAAATTATCCTGACTGGAAGCCAACCTAACTTACCGGATTGAAATTGGATTCTGTCCACATCAAGTCAAGTTGCCATTGGCTTACTGCATTTGAAATCGTACATCCCTTGTTGTGGACCTTTGAAATTCCAGGAGGGTACAAGTTTTAATCTGAGGAAATTCCAATGAGGGTATCAAAACAATCATTCCAGGGGGTGGTTTGCCAGAAATGACCCGGAATTCTATGGGAGCCACATAAAATATAGGAATATTTAGAATTTCCAGGGGTATTTTGGTGGCAAGTGGAAAACCAGGGGAGGATCAACAATTTCTGAATTGTAAGGTCCTCAACAAACGGGTGTATGGTTTTAAAAAGCAATAAGCCATTCATAAACACACATAACCCAAAAAATTTGGAATCGCATTTATTAGCCGAACAGCTAGTCCTTTCACGAACCTAGTGCCCCATAGGTCCACCACTTATCACTGGTTAAGCAGGTGAGAGTCAACGAGTCCCCTGGACGGGACACTAAGTCGACTGAAAAATAGCACAACAGAGAACCGACCTTAACTGTGTATGTTAAGGCTGGTTCTCTCTTTTGCTATTTCCCAGTTGACTTAGTGTCCCGTCCAGGGGAAGTCGTTGACTCTCTCCTGCTTCACTTGTCATACTTGTATGAATCCTTTAAATGAGACCAAAGAATCTCTTTTCCATCAAGTTTGAAATACCGGGGACTTTTTCCATTGGTTGAACTTTTCATATAAGTTGTTTCTTAGCTTTTTAAAGTTGTGCTGAAATCAGGAATATTAAATTAATTAGCACTGTGCAATATTTTTTCAATCTATTGAAAATGTGATAGTCATTAGATGTTAATTGTTCTCTGTTACTATCTATACTGTCTAAATAATACTAGAAACGATTGAAACTTACACTATAATGAAATTAATCACTCTGAATTTTATTAAGTCTGACAGACATGCATGATGCATTGCTTTTCGGAAGCAAAATTACGCGTGTGCAATAATTCACACGCGTAAATAATTTTGCGCGTGCGAATCGCACGTGCGTTTAAAATTATCAATTATGGCACAGAACTTTTATATTTCCTACACATCTGAAAAAGAAAGCTGCGTTGCTTGATATTCATTGTAAGACGTTATCTACTTATCTTTCGCTTTAACGCATTTATTTAGTTAAGCTGTAAAATGTAAAACGTATAGTCCGCTGTGAAAACTGTTACAGTCGCCTACGCTTAAAGACGATATATAATACATTGCAAAGACCTTCGTTGTGAGACCTTGCGTTACTTGTCTTTAAATAATTAAGTTTAGAGTTTAATCTGAAAGTGAAACGAAGGAGCTTATTCAACTTAATATGACTATTGACGTGCAACCGCAAAATCTTGTTTTAAAATTATTCAAAACTCAAGGGAGCGTTACATATTATATTCAATTTGAGTTTACTTACAATTGGTTGTGAAAATCCTGTTCATCCATACCGTGAATACATTAATCGCGCTTTCCCAAAGAATCTACATACCCGCGGCATTTAAATTTCCCCTCGTAATTGTTTACCTGCTATAATTAATTCGTTAACCAATGTTCCTAGCAACAGCTATGTTCCTAGCAATGTACTACGAGCATCAGACGATAAAATTCCCGACGGTTTCATTGTTTCATTCCCCTCCTATTTTTTTGCAACTTACGCGCCTCGTTATGGCCTCGCACTTTAGTCGAGATCTGCTCGGCAATTTACAAACGACGTTTGCGCCCACCTTATCCACAGACAGCGGTTAGTAACGATAATTTCAAAATTCAAAGGAGAATCAGTGAACACGATCGATTTACCTAGCGATTTATCACTGTGTAAATTCACTCACAAAATATAAATCAAGACGATACTACAAACAATAAGCAAGTAACTTTATTTCAAGAAGGAAAAAACCCCAAAATAAACAGGTAAGAATCCACAAATATCATTCTGCTGTGCTCCCTTGAGTAGTTGAAGAAGTATTACCCCAAGCAAGTATACCATAAATTAAAAAGGGGTATATTAAAGCATAATAAAGGTTGATAAGAGTATTTAAATTTACATAGTAACGAAGTTTGGAAAGGATACCAATAGTTCTCTTAATTTTTTTCGCAATGTAATCAACTTGGCTTTTCCAGTTTAAATGTGAATCAATTAAGACACCAAGGTACTTAATACAATAATGTCTTTTTAATACTTTGCCATTAATTTCATTTATTAATAAATATCATTTATTATTTTCTTTTGTGGAGGATGAAATAACAAAGTTTGACTTTTCTACATTTAAAGATAGCTTGTTAGCACACAACCAAATGTGAATATTGTTTAGTTCTCTGTTCAAATTTGACTGGAGAACCAAAATATTTTTATGTTGATAAAATAAGTTAGAATCATCTGCAAAGAGATAAATCCAAGAGCTCTGAACACTTGTTAAAATCATTTGTGTATAATAAGAACAATAGAGGACCGAGAACTGAACCCTGAGGAATTCCACAAGAAACTATATTTGAATCAGACAAAATATTTAATGAAACAAATTGTTGCCTGTTTTTAAGATATGAAACAAACCACTCCTTTGCTATTCCTCGGATGCCATACTTTTCTAATTTTTTAATTAAAATCCCATGATCGACTGTATAAAAAGCCTTGCTGAAGTCAAGGAATATTCCACAGGAGTAATTTCGTTCCTCTATTGCTAGTTGTATTTTATCAATAATACTTAAAATTGCATGATCAGTAGAATGGTTGGCACGAAAACCAAATTGCTTATCATACAAATATTTTTCTTTTCAAGAAAATCAGGTAGTCTACTATACATAAGTTTTTCCAAAAGTTTATGAAATATAGAGAGAAGTGAGATTGGTCTATAATTGTTTAGACAACTTTGTGATCCATTTTTGAAAACTGGAATAATTTTTGCTACCTTAAAACTATTTGGAACCTCCCCAATGGAAAAAGAAGTGTTAAATAAGATCTCAAGAGGTTGAGATATGACATATTTAAGTATTTTCAATATTTTTACTGGTATACTAAAAGGGTCCAGATGCTTTGCCATATTTCAATTTTGAAATTTCATCTTCTATTTCCATGGATGTGGCAGGATAAATATAAAAGCTATCAGTACTAGATACCGACATGTAATCTAGTGGTGATTTATCCACGTTTGGTATAGTGCTTGCAAGCTGGTCCCCAATATTAGCAATTTCCTTTATATCAGTTATTTCACGGTCATTATCTACAATCTTTGTAGGTGTTTGATAAGTTTTAGGATTTAAACGAATAATTTGTTTAATTCCTTTCCAAACCAACTTACTATTTTGTGTATTTTTTATGAAATACTCATATTTACTTTTGCTTACTCGCAGAAGATGGTTTAGTTTATTTCTATAAAATTTAAATTTAGAGTAATAATAAAAAGATTTAGTTTTAAGATATTTTTTATATAATTTGTTTTTTAGATGTATAGATTTTCTAATACCAGGTGTTATCCATGGCTTAGACTGTAATTTTAGTTCCCTCTTAGAAAGTTGTCGAATTGGAATATGCTTGTCTATTATCTCTGATATTTTCATGTAAAATAAATCAAATTTATATACTTGAATTGGGATTATTTGAGGAAAGAAGCATTTGCCAATCAACTGATTGAATTTCATTAATTAAACATGACTCACTAAGTTTAGTGTAATCTCTTTTAAAAATTTTGACATTGGTTGATAGTGTAGAAAATTTATTAAGAATTAGAAAGTTTGGCAAATGATCTGTAAGGTCATATATTATATTACCACTAATGGTAAAATGTTCAAGAGAGTTAAAGAATATGTTATCAATGAGAGTTGCAGAATGGTTAGTAATTCTAGTTGGTTGTAATATGTGTGGTTGGAAAAATGGTGTACCCAAGGTATTCATAAAATCATTTGTTGCAGAATGAGATTCAAATTTCAAAAGATCTAAATTAAAATCTCCCATTATTATGCAATACTTATTTTCTCTGTGTATCTTATCAATAAAAAAGTTTAAATACTCTTGAAATACATCAATATTACCATTAGGATGTCTATATAATTCCACATACCATATTGCACTGGGTATTATTTTGCACCTCAACCCACAAAGCCTCAAATTCATTTGTTGAGATTGTTAAATCTTTACGTTGCATAAACATTAAATCATCCTTAATGAATAAACTAACACCACCTGCATTTGAATAGCTTGGTTGAGATGCAAAATGATAGCCAGGCAATTTACAATTTATTACAGGATCTTGATCAAATTTTAATTTAGTTTCAGTTAAGCCAATTAAAGAAAATGGATAATGATATTACAAATGAGTGCTGAGAAATAATTATTATCAGCAATTATATCTTGATTATTATGAAACTCATGCGTACTGTAATAATTGAAGTTTATATCGTTTGGCATATGTAAATCAACATCAGAGTTAGTTAAATGAGGTATAGTACTTATATTTGAATTTATATCTAACAGAGGTAGCAAATTATAATCCTGAATATTATTATTAGCCAATGTATGAACAGTTTGACTACATTTTGGACAAATCATTGAATGTTTTGAAGAAAGGAATACACACTACACTGTCTGCATACACATACAACGTATTGCATGAGCACACATAAATATAATATATAAATATGTTCATAGATATCAACACTGACCACATATATCTTTGCTATACTTAGCTGTTTCATGACTTGGTCTTTTTGGAGATCGCTTGCAGCTAAAACATTTGTAAAGCGCTTTAAACTCTTTAATGGCCAACACACTGGTCTCCCATGTTGAGATTAAACCACGCTTTCGACTTGGTAGTTTTCCTATAGCTGGGACCTTTATATCCTCTTCAACTTTAACAATTGATGATTCAAAAGTGGTGAACAACATCACTTTGTTGTTAAAGACTGTGGTGACTGTATTCTCAAGGCGGATTACATCATTCACCTATCGCAGCAATGGTAAAACACTTTTTCTGCACTGTGAATTGATCAGGTGATTTCTCTACAGTCGTAGCATGATCAATCGAGACTGATCAATCAAGACTTCAACTTCATTGCTACTTGCAGCAAATCCTTCCTTCACTTTAAATGATTTGACATCATAGCTTTCTTTCGTTTTGAATTCATTAAACATGGATTCTTCAAAAGATACTGCTCTTATAGTAGAGGAAGCATCTTTCCCAGACAAACTCATTGAAAGCATTTTTCCAAATCGTGTAGGTTTTAATGGACTCTTTGTTAAAACAGCACGGCGTAGTGACTGAGTGACTTGGTGACTGAGGTGGTACTTGGTCTTTCAAAGACTGTATTGTTACTTGATTGCTACTTGATGACATATTGAACTAGTGCAGAAGTGCCTCTGAAAAATAAAGCAATCTCAATATTTAATATTTATAAATTGCCAAAATATTTTTAACAAGATATTTATCCCAACAGGAAATCAAGCCTGTGACGGGATGTCTAGGGATATCCTTCTAATACGTGTATTAAAAGAGAATAATTTATTAATCTTCCATAAATGAAAATAAAAAACAGGCACTATTAAATCGATGTGCCTCGTGACATCAAGCCTCATGTCAAGCATGAACACAAATATTTTCTCGTAAGAATAAAAAAAAATAGACATATTCTTTCTTGAAAATGTTCCTTAAAACATCTTTAGTAAACAGGCATCGAGAAACATACAAAAAGAGTTAAAATACCTACCTTAAAAACCTTGGAGATCAACTTCGAAATCTCAAACCACAGTGCTATTAAACTCAAAGCCAGAAAGAAGCATAGCAACGTGCGCACTGCGCATGTATTTATCTGGCCACTTCCACTCAACAAGATGAAGTATTTGATGAAGTCACTTTCAAGGAGTTAACCGCTTTCCTGCAATGCATCGCAGACTCATGTTAAAATGGCAGAGCGGATTTCGATATGTATTAAAGACATTAAAATGTTCGTTTTGTTTATTTACTATTGATATAGTTTTCCTTGAATTTTGAAACAGAGCATACTTAAAGTATTCGTACTATATTCTTAATTGTTTGCGTACTGGTGAAATCTTACCAAAAGTTTTATATAAAACTGAATCAACTGAAGGCCGCCTTTATTTTAAGGAAAATCAGGTGGAAAAGCGACATTCAGGTTAGATAAAATTCCGTATGTACGTACCCCACCACGCTTTGCAGTCGTTGCACTAAAAAAACACGAGACTCGGATTTTAATATTTTATCCTCGATTTTATCATTTTTCAAATGTATTTTTAATGGTAAAAAACCTCGAACAGGTACGTCCCACAAATCTTTGCTTACTGTTAATTTAACTTTATGTTGTAACTTGTCTGATAAGCATACGAAGTCACCGGCATTGAATATCATTTTCAACTCGAGTTTTTATGTTAATATGACATTGCCTTTGACACCCATATCTATATCGAGATCCGATTTTTCGCCTTTTAATGTCTTTTTGCCTTTGAATTCCTTATCACTTATGAACTCGCTGTTGCCTCTGAATTACCCGTCCTATTTAACTTTTTCGTTTTCTTTAGATATATATCACACACCTGTGTCTACGAGTGCTTTGCCTTTGGCAGTTTTAATAGGTGAGGCTTTGTCGCATTGTAATTCGTTTTCATGTTTGAATGCCCACTTACCTTTGAAAGCCTACTTAACTTTGAATGCCTACTTAACCTTGAATGCCAACTTAACAATGTCACTGAATACACCTACTTAACATTGAATGCCAAGTTTACCTTGAATGCCAACTTAACATTGAATGCCTACTTAACTTTGAATGCCAACTTAACATTGAATGCCAACTTAACATTGAAAGCCAACCTAAATTTGAATTCTAACCTATGTACTTTGAATACCAAATGTGTTGACTTCAATGCAAAATGTATTGATGTGAAAGCCATATGTTTTGATTTGAGTGCCAAACGTTTTGATTTGAATGCCCGACATATTCATTTAAATGAGAAAATAGATTTAAATACAAAAACTAATAATGAGAAAAATATTAATACCTACACACATTTCAACCTAAATACAACAGAGGAATCTACCTACAAAGATTTAAACCACAGGATAAATTACTATAAACTCAGCCTTAGTGGAGACATTGAAGTCAACCCTGGTAAAACTTGTTATAGTCAAGGTAATATTGATGTCTTTGGCGAAAATGCAGGTCGTCAATATGTAGCTATGAGTTTATTTATGTTCATTGATGTATGTGTATCGCCATGGTTCAGTATTAGACACAAGTGCTTTAGGTAATATTATGAACTTAGGCAACGAATTATATTCCATGTTATCAAGGTTATCAAGACAAAGTTATTACTTACAGAACTACCCATAATGGTAACGGTTGGACATACTGATTATTCACTTGAGTTCAGTGAGAGTTACACTGCTAACCTCCATTTCACTACTCTGGGTGAAAGCATTCCATTTGTCAAGCCTTTAGATTCTGCTTTAGAGCAATTACGACAAGAAACATTTAATTCATTTCTATTGACAATTGAACACAATGCTGTATCCGTCTTTACTGACTCCAATGGTTTATTAAAAGTATTTGATTCTCATGCAAGGGACTTGTTTGGTATGCCTCATCCTCTAGGAACATGTGTGTTGTTAGAGTTTGATTCAATCAGTAATTTGACAGAATATTTTAAGAATTTTTACAGAATTGGAGTAATATTTGAACTTAAAGGTATTAAAATTGTAAGTGTTGGGTGCAATGAACTGTTAGAAAATATAAATTCAAATGAAACTGTCATGGATTCAAGCACAATTAATAATGATACAAATCTCAATTGCTCCTCTTCAACAGCTGGACATAACATATCCCATCAAAGTTCTATGCTTTATACACAGGAGTGCTCAGTTTATATTTATTCTATTTGTTTTTCTACAATTATGAATTGTAGTTATTGGAAGTACCATACACAAAGTAATATTATTGAGCATGCCATAGAGATGTATAATAAAGAAGCATTTAATGATAAAAATCAACTACCATTAGATAACTTTCCAGCATCCATTGAAATATGTGGTTCAAATATTGACATAGTTTATACATCTAGACATGAGGGAACACTGTGTCTTACATCTTTGTCTAGTAGATATTACCAGGGTTAAGTCACGTTGGCCTGAAAAAAAGAGAAAAATCGTTTCGACGTTTCGAGCGAAGGCCCCTCGTCAGGAGAAATCAGTAAACAACTCACATGTGGTCACGCGTATTTATAGCAGAGCTACAATGGGAATCACGTGAACACATGTAAGCCAATAAAAACAAAGTAAACAAATAAATTAATATGTAATTTTAGCCTGTGTGCAGGTGCTGACCCAATTTGTGGGTCAGCTACCTGCAAATAGGCAAAGAAACAGGTTATAAATTACTATTTAAATCATCGGAAAAAGGTTAAAGAAAAAGGTGTGGAATATGGTGGTGGAGTGAGCTAAATGAAAGAGAATCGCTCATTGAGGCCGTGAGGGTGAATGGTACCAAGTTTGTAAATGAGACGCATTTCTTGTTTACGACGAGTATCGTTACAACCTGTAATGGGCTGAATGGCACAGATTTTCATGTTGGAAAAGGAGTGGTTGGCACTGTTGAAGTGCCTGGCAACAGGTTTGTTTTGCACATTGTATTTGACATCACGAAGGTGTTCAACAAACCTGTCACCTAAACGTCTTCCAGTTTCTCCGATGTAAAGCATGGGACATTTACTGCAAGAGATACAGTAAATGAGGTTGGAGGAAGTGCAAGTGAAACTGTGGGTTATGTTGAACCTACATTTTGGAGCCGAAATTGAAATTGAGGAGTCTAAATATTTACAGGTGTTGCACCTACCACGACAGCAAGAGCTGGTGCCAACATGTGATACCAAGGCTTGCTGCAGTGAGCTGTGAACAACGTTTTCCCGGATGTTTTTGCTATGCCGAAAAGATACTAGGGGTTTCTCAGAGAAAATGGAAGATGTTTCTGGGTCATTTTTAATGAGGTCGAAATTGCGGTTAATGATGTCCCTTACTTTGAAATTGAAGGGATGAAAAGTGAGAACTAGAGGTACTTTTTCATTAGAAATGGTAGCCAAAGGTTCGCTTACGGTGTCTGAACGGGAAATGTTGGAGACCTTGTGTAAGGCAGTGTCTAAGAGGTGGGAAGGATAACCGCGATTAACAAAAAAGTTTCTCATTTCCAAACATTTGGCATTGAAATCGTCATCTTCCCTGCAGAGGCGGCGAAGACGAAGAAATTGAGAGAAAGGAATGGAAGTTTTGGTGTGTTTAGGATGATGAGAGGAGAAGAGGAGGTAGCTATGAGAGTCAGTGGTCTTGTAAAAGACAGAAGTGCTCAGCTTATTACCATTAATGGAAACAAGAATATCTAAGAACGACACACTAGTCTCACTGATCTCCCATGTGAACTGGAGTGCTGGGTGGAAGTCATTAACATAGTTAATGAAGCAAACCAGGTCAGCGCGCGAACATGATGCAGTGCCTAAGCAATCATCAATGAACCGACCATAGTAGTCAGGTAGGAAACCAGTGTATTGTTCAAAGATTTGTTTTTCCACATAACCAACAAATAAGTTGGCATAGTTAGGGCCCATTTTGGTACCCATGGCTACACCACTAACTTGTTGGTAATGCTCACCATCAAATGAAAAATTGTTGAGGGTGAGCACTAACTCGGCCAGGTGTAACAAAGTAGTGGTCGATGGCTCCCGAGTTGTGCGTTGATCAAAGAAATATTTAAGTGCTTGAAGACCATCGTGATGCGGGATGACAGTGTAGAGTGATTTAACATCCATAGTGAAGATGAAATGATGTGAACCCTGAAAACTAATGTGGTCACAAATTTTCAGAGCATGTTTGGTGTCCTTGATGTAAGAAGGTAAATTCTTAACCAAGGGCGCCATGATGTGGTCAAGGTAGGATGAAATGGCTTGGGTAGGGCAACCACAAGCAGACACTATAGGTCTACCTGGGTTGTTGGGTTTGTGAATTTTGGGAAGGAAGTACATGACAGGTGTGCGTGGAGTGGTGGTTAGGAGATTGCTTGCTGTATCAGGCAATTCCCCAGTGGTGATGAGGTTGTTGATGGTGGATCGAATGGTGGTGTTGTGTTGGGATGTCAAATCACCATCAACTCTGCTGTAAAAAGCAGTGTCGTTTAGTTGCCTTTGAGCCTCTTCGCGGTACAAATCAGCTCTCCAGACAACCAAAGCACCACCTTTGTCAGCAGGTTTGATGACAATATCATTCCGGCTACGCAATGATTTTAGAGCACTCAATTCACTAGAGCTGAGATTAGATGGCCTTTTGGGCCTAAAAGGTGGGAGCTGATCTATATCATGTCGACATTGTCGAATGAAAAGATCAAGGGAGCCCAATTGGCCTTCCGGAGGAGACCAGGAAGTTTGTCTAGTAGAGTAGCCTTGGGAGCAGTAATTTTGGCTAATGCTATGCAAAATACAGGGGTTTTGATATGGTTTAAAACTATTGTTTACCATGTGTTATCCATAATCAAATGCATTGTAAAAGGAATCAAACAAAATTTTTTATACTTTCATCCAGTGAAACCCGTGAACAAAATTTACTCAAACCATTTTCTGACCCTCATCCTCTTGTTAGTAGATTTTGCGATATACTTGGTTTAACTGATCCTGATATACAGGAAGCAAAATATATGATTCAATTTTTGTCATGTCAAAGCACACTAACAAAGCCAGAAAAACAAAAGGTACTACGAAAACATAAACATACTAAACAAAAACAAGTAGTGTGAAAATAAGAAAAAAAGATATACGTCTATGGACCCTATAAAGAAGGAATTCTGTTTGCAAAAAAAATGCTCTTAAATACAGTGAAATGGATCCTATAAAAAAGAGGAGACTTAATGAAGAAAATACATTGAAATACAAGGAAATGGACCCCATTGAAAAGAAAGCACTAAATGAAAAAAAGTTGGGTAAATACCATGCTAAAGGACCTTCTGATAAAAAGGAACATCTACAAAAGCTACAATCAATTTCAAAAGTAGTCAGGACACTTGAGCTTTTATAAATATATTCGTTTGGCATCGTCTATTTTGCGATATGCACACAATCCCTCCCTCCCCCTCCCTTTACAATGTTGTCTAATGAAACAAGTTAACAATTCCCGTAAAATTTAACGTAAACATTGTATACAACATTGAACAGGGGGTCGGGGGAGTTGGAAAACCGAAAAATGACGCAAATGTCCCAAGATTTTTGAAAATGATTGTCTGGGGAAACAGTTTGTGTTAATGCAACATTAGCTGTTATGTAGTTGGGTTTTTTCCTTAAATAATAGCAATAATGGTACGAAATCTTGACATTTTGTTGTTAACAGAATTGTTATGGGCAGTTTAAAGGCATTAAATGGTCCTTATTTCTCCAAAAAAAGTTATTTTATTGATTAAGACGTCTTTGCACGAATTATTGAAAACATATTACAATTAAAGTGATCGCCTCATGACCATGCAATTGAAAATGCCTGATTTATCTAAAAAATTATTTAAATATATTTACAATCAATCGATTGCGCATTAATTTAAGCATGTGGAGAGTCTAACTCATGCAATATTCCCTTCACTTAAACGACTTCGCGTTATACGGGAATTGAAACGTCTTTGTGTTAATCTGAGGTGCGCAGCCTTTCATGTGCTCTGCGCCGTGTTAGCGAAAACGCTTTTGGAATAGCGAATATTTTCATAATTTCACGCTGAATGCCACAGAACATGTGCGTTATTCAATTTCACTACGGAAAGCAATATTGCAGAAGTTAACTTTGATCAAAAAGCACGAAATTTTAGACATCCACTAATTCCTATTGAAAACAAGTAAATTGCGTAATGTATTGAAAATTGTTTTAGGGTTTCATTACCATACATATCATGTACGGAAATAGCAGTATACACAGCGACAACACGTGGAAATAATGCGCTAACTTATTAACAAATATAACTTGATATTCGGCTGTTATGACTAATACCAGCACGGTGCTCGCTACGGTGCTCACCACGATGCTCACTAATTACCACTGGAATTATTTCGGTAGATCTGTGTTGTTTCTCCAAATCTGGTCAGTTCGGCTATTTGGTAGTGTTACTTACATTGTGTTGTTTTCTATTAAAGGTATTAGCTGATATTTCATTCACAAAATCAACTGATTTTGATGTGAAGCGGTGACGATGCTCACTCCCGTAGCCAAAATAGGACATAAGATCAAGTTATTTATAGTATATAGCGAGCATCGTTGTAAAAAACGTATTTTAAAAGCGTCAATTGTAAAAATGCGTTATTATGTTATTGAAAACTAACATATTACAAGGCGGGTGTATATAAAATGTCATTTTAAATAACAGTCTTTGCTCTATTGCATATTTTTCTCACCAAGCACCGTGGTGAGCATCGTTGCGAGCATCGTTGCGAGAAGCGTCACAATATCGGTAACACCACAGGGGGGCTAACTAAATTCTAAAATGTCATTTTCTTAATCTAAATGTTAGTCACTAACAGGTTGTAATTGTCCTATAACATTGTGTTAGCTTTCTACCTATAATGTATAGTGTTTAGTTGACTGAAACAGCATGTTTTTCAACAATATAATTAAATAGCGCTTCGGACAATCAATTTCAAAAGTAGTTGGGACACTTGAGCTTTTCTAAATATATTCGTTTAGCATCGTCTATTTTGCGATATGCACACAATCCCTCCCTCCCCCTCCCTTTACAATGTTGTCTAATGAAACAAGTTAACAATTCCCGTAAAATTTAACGTAAACATTGTATACAACATTGAACAGGGGGTCGGGGGAGTTGGAAAACCGAAAAATGACGCAAATGTCCCAAGATTTTTGAAAATGATTGTCTGGGGAAACAGTTAGTGTTAATGCAACATTAGCTGTTATGTAGTTGTTTTTGTCTTAAATAATAGCAATAATGGTACGAAATGTTGACATTTTGTTGTTAACAGAATTGTTATGGGCAGTTTAAAGGCATTAAATGGTCCTTATTGCTCAAAAAAAAGTTATTTTATTGATTAAGACGTCTTTGCACGAATTATTGAAAACATATTACAATTAAAGTGATCGCCTCATGACAATGCAATTGAAAATGCCTGATTTATATAAAAAATTATTTAAATACATTTACAATCAATCGATTGCGCATTAATTTAAGCATGTGGAGAGTCTAACTCATGCAATATTCCCTTGACTTAAACGACTTCGCGTTATAGGGGAATTGAAACGCCTTTGTGTTAATCTGTGGTGCGCAGCCTTTCATGTGTTCTGCGCCGTGTTAGCAAAAACGCTTTTGGAATAGCAAATATTTTCATAATTTCACGCTGAATGCCACAGAACATGTGCGTTATTCAATTTCACTACGGAAAGCAATATTGCAGAAGTTAACTTTGATCAAAAAGCACAAAATTTTAGACATCCACTAATTCCTATTGAAAGCAAGTAAATTGCGTAATGTATTGAAAATTGTTTTAGGTTTCCATTACCATACATATCATGTACGGAAATAGCAGTATACACAGCGACAACACGTGGAATAATGCGCTAACTTATTAACAAATATAACTTGATATTCGGCTGTTATGACTAATACCAGCACGGTGCTCGCTACGGTGCTCACCACGATGCTCACTGATTACCACTGGGATTATTTCGGTAGATCTGTGTTGTTTCTCCAAATCTGGTCAGTTCAGCTATTTGGTGGTGTTAGTTACATTGTGTTGTTTTCTATTAAAGGTATTAGGTGCTATTTCATTCACAAAATCAACTGATTTTGATGTGAAGCGGCGACGATGCTCACTTCCGTAGCCAAAATAGGAGACATAAGATCAAGTTATTTATAGTATATAGCGAGCATCGTAGAAAACGTATTTTAAAAGCGTCAATTGTAAAAATGCGTTATTATGTTATTGAAAACTAACATATTACAAGGCGGGTGTATATAAAATGTCATTCTAAATAACAGTCTTTGCTCTATTGCATATTTTTCTCACGAAGCACCGTGGTGAGCATCGTTGCGAGCATCGTTGCGAGAAGCGTCACGATATCGGCAACACCACAGGGGGGCTAACTAAATTCTAAAATGTCATATTCTTAATCTAAATGTTAGTCACTAACAGGTTGTAATTGTCCTATAACATTGTGTTAGCTTTCTGCCTATAATGTATAGTGTTTAGTTGACTGAAACAGCATGTTTTTCAACAATATAATTAAATAGCGCTTCGGACAATCAATTTCAAAAGTAGTTGGGACACTTGAGCTTTTCTAAATATATTCGTTTAGCATCGTCTATTTTGCGATATGCACACAATCCCTCCCCCTCCCTTTACAATGTTGTCTAATGAAACAAGTTAACAGTTCCCGTAAAATTTAACGTAAACATTGTATACAACATTGAACAGGGGGTTGGGGGAGTTGGAAAACCGAAAATGGCGGAAATGTCCCAAGACTTTTGAAAATGATTGTAGAACATAATTTGGATTATTTCGTATACAAGTTCCATAATAAAATAAGAGAAGGACCTTATTATATATGCTCTGTTTGCAACCGACTGTTGTATAAAAAATCGGTTAAATTGCTAAATAGCAATAGTTACAGCTCATCTGTGCCAACATCTGTGTTCACAAACATAACATCATTTGACAAGAACGAATATATCTGTTCAACCTGTCATTCAAAGGTAACCAAAGGTAAAATTCCTTGTCAAGCAGTTTACAATGATATGTCTGTTGATGAAATACCAGTTGAACTTGCACTCCTTGAAACACTAGAACAAATTCTTATTGCACAAAGAATTGTATTTGAGAAGATAATTGTAATGCCTAAAGGACAACAGAAAAAGGGTGTCAGGACCAACATGTAACGTACCAGTAAACTGTGATCAGACATGTAAAATTTTACCATGACCACCTGAAAGGTCTGGTATTATAATGTTAAAACTTAAATGTAAGCTTCAGTTCAGAGGTCATGTATATTTCCAAGCAGTTCGTCCTCAAATGATTCAAAATGCCTTCAACTGCCTAAAGCACAATAATCCATTGTATTATAATGTGACAACTGACATGAATAATATCAATTTGAATCTTAAAAACTTAGGGTACAGTGAAACATCTGATACAGATACAGCAACCGAAGCGAGTTCTAGCAAATTGCTGACAAATGAAAATCACGATATGGAAGAAAATGATGATCCATTAAATGAGTATTGACAAGCAACAAATAAAGCATGTTTGCAGTCAGTGCTTCCAGACTATCCTGTAACTGTAGAAAGTTCTGAAAGAGGTTCATTGGGAAATGAAATATATAATATTGCACCTGGAGAAAATAGACATCCAGTATCAATTATGACTGACAACAAATGTGAAGAACTTGCATTTCCAGTATTATTTCCAAAAGGACGGTTTGGTTATATGGAGGAAAGAAAAATTAAACTATCACCTGTTAAGTATTTCAATGCTAGACTTCTGCATTATAGTGGACGATTTGCCACAAATTCTGAATACTTATTCTTTGCGCAATTTGTAATTGAACAGAAGAAAGTTTCTGATAGCATTAATATAGCTTTGAAAAAGATCCAAGGTCAACCTCTTACTGCTTCCCAAATAAGATCTGATGTCAATAAATTGAAAAGTTTAGTCTGTCAAGAGCAAGCCTATTCGTTCTTAAGGCAAATACCTGGCACTCCACCATATTGGCAAAGGTTTATGTATGAAGTTGTAGCAATGGTAAAACAACTTGGTATTCCAACATGGTGCATGGCATTATCTTGTGCTGACCTTAGATAGCCTGAATTGTTTCAAATAGTAGCTAGAACACAGGGTAAAAATATTACTGAAGAGCAAGTGCATGCTCTATCTTTTGTTGAAAGGTGTCAAATGCTAAATGCTAATCCTGTTGTGGTTGCAAAGCATTTTCAACACAGAGTTGAAACATTTTTTAGTGAGGTACTTCTCAGTAAAATTAATCCCATAGGAAAAATAACTTATTATGCTCTCCGCATTGAGTTTCAAGTGAGAGGATCTCCTCATTTACATGCATTAATATGGACGTCTGATTGTCCAAGACTTACATCTGACAGCAAAGATGATTATGTAGAGTTTATTGATAAGCATGTGCAAGCTAACCTTCCTGATGAAAATGATGAACCAGAGTTGTATGAGTTGGTTAAAATGTTTCAGAAACACAACCATTCGAAAACCTGCAGAAAATACAAAAACATTAGCTGTCGTTTCAATTTTGGGCAATTTTTTACCAAACAAACTATTGTGGCTGAACCTCTTGATGAGAATCTAGGTGACGAAAGTAAGAGCACTATATTAAATAGACGCGAGGACATACTCTCTTTAGTTAAACAGAAAATTGATGAAGCGTTGAATTCATTGAAACAAAACTATAATACTACTTTGACAGGCAGACATTTTAAATTCAATTGGTATAAGTGAAGATGAATATTACTGGGCTTTATCAATTTCACCTGATTCTGACTTTCACTTACATCTTAAAAGACCAGTAGACAGCTGTTTTATTAACAATTACTTTGTTGCTGGTGTTAAGGGATTTGCAGCAAATGTTGACTTACAACCAGTTTTTAATCACAACAAATGTGTAACATATGTTTGCTCCTACTTTACAAAGGATGAAACAGAATGTTCTCAGGCTATAGTTAGTGCAGCGAAAGAAGCTAAGTTGTCTAACATATCAGAGACGGATTAAAGAAAATTGGTGCTGCTTTTCTTTCTAAAAGAGAAGTAAGCTCTCAAGAGTGTGTGTATAGATGTATGCCAGAATTGTGGTTAAGGAAAATATTTCCCAAAACAGTCGTTGTCAGTACAGATTTACCTGAGAAAAGAGTGCATGTAACCAAGACTCAAACTGAGCTCGATGAACTTGATCATGACAGCACTGATATATATAAATCCAATATAATTGAACGTTATAGCTTAAGACCAAAAGGAATTCCTTCTATAGATAAATTATGTTTGGCACAGTTTGCTGCATTTTACTATAAAGACTATAGAACAGACTATGCTGAGACAAAGGACTCCCAACCTGATGTTTTAAATGATGATCTACTTGAGTCGCATAATTTGACAGAAGAGACAGAACAATGTCTTCCTCCTACAATAAAATTAATGAACAAAAATGAATATATGAAGTGTAGGAAGGTTAAAGCTGTTTTAAGGTATCACACACCAAACAAAACAAAACAAAACAAAAGAACCTGAGTTATATTTCCACCATTTACCCATGTTGTATTTTCCATGGCGAGAAGAAACAGACATTCTAAGTTCTGATCAAACATACACATCCAAATTTTATGAACCTGACATTCAAGCTGTCATTGAACAAAACAGGTCAGTATTTGAACCTGATGCTGATGCTATAACTGAGGCTCTAGAGGCAATGAAAAATAATCAAGGAAATACTGTTCACTCATATCATTCCATAAATGATCAGGAAAATTCCGATCTTAGAGATGAGACACCAAATGTTTCATATTCTCTTGCATATATATCCACCAACGATTGAAAGAAATTTTGGCTGTATCTATTGATTTATATGCAGGCATTAGTATTATAGCTGTGGGTGATCTATATCAGCTTCCTCCAATTAAAAAGAAAGCCATTTTTGATGATTATAAAAATGAAACTCACAATCTTTGTCATCCATGGAGGGTCTTCAAAATGATTGAACTAACTGAAATCATGAGACAGAAAAATGATAAGGCATTTACTGAACTTCTTAATAGAGTTAGAGCAACTTCGCATACAGAGGATGATATTAAAGTTCTCCAGTCAAGACGCATAACACCATCCGATCCCAACTACCCACCTGATGCTCTTTACATCTGGGCCAAGAATTCACCCGTTAATCAACATAACCAAAAGAAATTAGAAACAATTCAAGCACCGCTATTTATTCTGAAAACAAAAGATCAGTATCCAAAAAATGTTAGTAAACAAGATATTGATAGAGTTTTAGCAATAGGGCGTTCTGAAACATGTGGACTTGATTTTGAAATTCAGATTAAAGAAGGTGCCAGAATAATGCTCAATACAAATATCAATATACAAGATCGACTTATCAATGGCTAAATGAGAACAGTAGTTAGAATTCATGTGAACATTAATAATGAACCAACTATTCTATACATAAAATTTGATGATGAAAGAGCTTGGAAGACAATGATAAACAATAGTGCCAATTCTTTTGCTAGAGAAAATCATGTTGTACCTATTGAGCCTGTTCTAGCAAAGATCAAAGTTAGACCAGGTAAAGCTTCTTCACCTGAAATTCAGAGGATACAGTTTTCTATTGCACTTTCATGGGCATGTACTGTTCATAAAGTTCAAGGACTTACACTTGAAAATGTCGTTGTTAGCTTAGAATTGAGTAAACAAAGATCTTTCAATTATGGCCAAATCTATGTTGCCTTAAGCCATGCAACATCTTTACAAGGTTTACACATACTTGGAGAAATACAAAGTAAACATATAAAGGCAAATCCCAAAGTTCATGAAGAATATGAGACTTCGAAACCCTGGTTCCTGCTTAAGTACCTCAACTGAAAACGAATCTTGCAACAGCTCGGTTCTAACCATATCACTGTTGAATATGAGATCTCTTAGAAAGCATAGTAATGATATCAAGTTACATTTGCAGTTGTTCAATTCTGATGTTCTCGCATTTACTGAAACACAGCTTCTAGCTAATGACTCAGACATCGAAATTACACAGAATTTAAAACCTTTTACAATTTATCGTCAAGATCATAATTCAGACAAGTACTCCAGTATGGCAATCTGTATTAGAAATACTTTACAAATGGAAGACTATGAATATTTCCCTTCTCTTAATGCACTTAAATTTGTTCTTGTAGACACTAAACTACAAGTATCCCGGTCCTTCCTTTTACTAGATAGAAAGAACAACTCTAATGTATCACAATATATAGAAGCATTGCAATATGTCCTTAATAGCTTCAGAATTGACATGGTGCTTGGTGACTTCAATATTAATTATTTTAATGCCACTCATTCTCAACCACTAATATCGTTAATGGAATCTCTAAACTATACCCAAATTGTTACCGAGCCTACGTTTGTTTCTGCTGGGAGTTTATTGGACCATGTCTATATTAGACCTACTTCCACACAAATAATCAACAATTCCACAGTGAGCGTTTATTATTCTGATCACGATGCTGTTGTCACCTCACTACAGTTTTCAAATTACTTTTCTAAACTACAGTAGTATCGAAATCATTTTTATCATTTGAATGCTGCCAAATCTATGCCTTAGTAACTTAGTTTGAATGCCATGAGATTGAATGTGAATCATAGTTTATAATACCTAAGCTGTATATATGAATGCCAACCTTTTCTCCTACAGTGACACAAATCAGATCTAAACCTCACAATGCAAGAAGACATTTTCTGCTGTAGTTCATTCTGCAGCGCTTGCCCCCATCGATGGCATCTCTAGTGCTTCCCTTCTCAGATGACTTGGTGGATGTTCTTACATTGTAAAGGTAAAGTTTATCCCTTTCGTATAAGTGCAGCGTATTATATTGTTTACTATACAGTAAGTATTTGGCATATGTTATCAATTAACTTTTCACCTTTTTTATTGATCTAAATCTAGCCATCAAAGGCCAAGTTTTTTCATGAAAAGCTGTCCTACATGCAGTGTACGCTGGCAGTGGATCCTCGCTTTAAATTGGTAAGAAATTACGTAGATATTGTTATATATTTCCGAGTTCTTACTCTCAGTTTCATGCGATTTTCAGGGTCGAATTCTCTTTTCGCTTGTTTGGACTGAGCCGCAGTCACAAAAAAAGAACGAGACCATTATCCTCTTGTATGGACAGAACAAGCTAATTATTATATGGCTAACCTTGATACCTTGTTTGTTGTGTCAGCCGTGCTGTTTTCGCTTCATCGTTCGACTACGAAGCCAGTCAGCATGTACGAAAGCCACTGTCTGTTTAAAACGCTCTTCATTTAAAACGTTTTTTATTAAATAATTTTAAACAGGAAATGAATAATTTTCCATCTCATTGAAATTCAATTAAAATACACAACTTTTGCATGTCTTCAGCGAGTTGGAAATCATTTGTTTATAGTCTGTCATCGTGAGTGCTCCGAACTCTTGGTTAATACCAACCGCTCTCAGGAAACAATCAGAATGCTTTATTTTGGTGGATGAACCGCTTAGCCATACTAACCATATAATAAATTAAGTTACTAACTTATCCTTATTTTTAGACTCATTTCCTGTAAACAAGGCCACCACAAAAGGATTACTTTACAATCCATCTGGTTGCCTCTTTGTACTAATCAAGAATCCGTCTATCATTATGGACAAGAAAGCTTGAGCACCTTATCCTCGTAGAGTTATTACATGAAATTTAACACTGTGGTTACCACAATTAGTACAATTCTGGCTAAAAAAGAACCGCTACCAAATGTGCAGTGGTACATTGGTCATAGACGTCATTCGTGAAATAATTTCGTCCAATAAACATGTGTATTCCCTTTCGTGGCTGGACTAGAACTAAAGTCAAGAACAAGCACTGTAACCTTCAATGATTAACAACTACAATATTCTTCGTTGAGGCTGTCAAAATCATGGTTTTCGTATGGTCATTGGTCATTATAATGTAATCGATTAATGGTTTTACAACCAAGCATGCAATGATCCACAACCATGATGTTGATAATGATGAATATGGTCACGTGATTTTTTGTGTGAACCCGACATGCTGTGTATAGGTAGTAGCACTATACATCTGATATTAGACAAAATGTGATTAATAAAGCACTAAAGATGTTACCTATCACTGTGTGGTTCTATATTTTTATAGCATACCGCCTTTCCATGATACCTGGTGTTTAATTTAATCAGTAATCATTTAATTTAAACTGTACCATATCTCAAAAATAGCTACCCTGCTCCTAAAAACAATATTTTTTACAACAAGAATTTAATGAAATCTATGTTTTGCTTTGATATCCTATCTATAAATTTTATAACTATCCTGAGGTTTATATCTGTTTGTTTTTATATTGGCTGTATATCAAGAGTGCTTATTTCAATCAGGGAGTGGGTGGGTTGGGGGGGGGGTTCAAAAAAAGGTGAGGGGTTGTTGCGTTGATGTATTTCTAGTAAATTCCTTGGTGAATTATAACTTCCAGGATTTTAGGAGGGTTCTTCAGTCGAATAATGGTGTCAAATTAGTTCTGTATAAGCCGCAAGCGAAAGTAACAATGACTCTCGACTCTAGTACAACACTAGTATTACACAAGAACCTGGCTACTTTACTAGGATTCAACACCCGTGTATTTTTACCCGGTAGTAGTACTAAAATTGGTACCATTAATGTGAACAATGGGTTGAGGTATCTACGGGTTACATGTAATATTATAGATTAGTCACTCACTATGGAAAATGGGAAGAAGAGTAATGTTCTGGTGAATCTACCGGTGACAAGTAGTCAACCTCTATTTGGCCCAACTCAGAGTTTCGAAGACATTGAATCCCAAGTCAGCATAAACAAGGGTGCTATCAACCAATTGGAATTCCATGTGACAGATCAGAATGGGAGACCCTTAGATAATTACGGGAGCATCCTACTATGAACTTTTCATTGTATAACTTATATGGATGACATCGAATTAGAGCAAGGGTTAAGAGACATATACTATGACCCGTCAAGTGGTTATCAGTCAGCTGAGACTACCAGAAGGCACTGGCAGATGGTCTTAGTGCGAGTAGAAAAAAGGTTAGGGATTGGTTGAAATCACAGGACACATACACTAGGTATAAGCCCATGGTCAGAAATTGCGGACATTTGAGCCTGCGTTATTGATTATCGTCATTTGTGAGATGTCGTTGTGTGAGCCATGTGTTGGCATGTGTATGTTAGCTCCCTGATCATTTATCTTTACTTGGCACGTTTTGTCGGAAATTTAGCCTTTCCTTCACAATATAATTTGTGCAGTACCTACCACAGTATTATACAAGCAAAGGGAAGATTTAACAAAAGCAGTTTCGTTGAACCTGAATGGAAGGATGCTACGAATTTTGGTCGCCATCTTGGTTTCGGCTGGCGTCGAAGAAAGAAGTTTCTCGGCTCTAGAGTACTTTACTACCCCAATTCGACAAGTTATTTCCACCAGCCTCGTCTAATTCTGCTCTCTGGCGATGTGGAACTTAATCCAGGAATGGTAGGACAGCATAAACAAGGTAGTATAAAGAATGTAAAAATAGCACATCTTAACACTCGCTCGTTGAGAAACAGAGGCCATTACATTCAAGTAAAAAATCTGATAAGTGAAAATAACTATGATATTTTTACTATCTCAGAGACATGGTTAAACATCTCAGTACACGACAGTGAAATAGCAATTCCAGGCTATACTTTAAAGCGTCTCGATAGACAAGATAAAACCGGCGGAGGCGTGTGCGTGTTTATAAAGGAGATTTATAAAGTCAAACTGTTAAGCAAATTATCGTCAATATCAAACACCGGGTTTCATCAATTATGGCTTAGCATTCAGATTAATAAACATAAATCGTTTATCATCTGTACGGTGTACAGACCGCCTGATTGTACATTGGAATGTTTTGACCAGGAGTTCAGTGAATCGTTTATCTCGGCTTCGACATTAAGCAAAGATATCTACATTTTGGGAGATCTAAATTGCAATATTCTTAATAGCAGTGATAGTAATGCCAGGGCCCTTCTGGATTTTTGTTCGGCTTTCAATCTTACACAGGTAATAAAACAACCTACAAGATCAACTGAGGCATCCAAAACTTTAATAGATGTTATTCTAGTTACGAATAAGGGCATGGTAAAGACCGCTGGAGTAACACCAATCTCAATCAGTGATCATGACTTGGTTTATATAACTTTAAATCTTAAGGATCGTCGTCCGAAACCAGTTTATGTAATAAGACGCAGTTATAAACATTATGATGCCAGTGCATTTGCACATGATATTTCCGAAGCTCCGTGGTCAGTGATAGAGAATTTTGATGATGTGGATGAAAAATTAAATGCTTTCCACTTGCTATTCGATCCTATTTTAGATCAGCATGCTCCAATTAAGCGAGTTAAGCTGAGAACTCGACCAAATCCTTTTGTAACAGATGAGATCAAGTTATTAATGAAAACGAGGGATAACTGGCGTAGGCAAGCCAGCAAAACAAATCATCCTGACGCGTGGTCATCATATAGAGATTTAAAGCGTGAAGTTAAGCAACGATTGAGAAAGGCTGAGAAGGAATATGTAGCTAAGCAGATAAAAGACAATCCAAATGATTCCAAGTGCTTATGGAAAATAATTCGTTCATGTGTCCCAAAGAAAACAACAAGTGCTAAGTCTTTTACGAAAGAGGAAAAGGTAATTGCTAATGACTTTAATCAATTTTTTTGTTCAGTTGGACAAAACACTGTTAAAAAAATTCATTCATTGGCAGAGGAATTTAATTATGATTTAAATTGGTCGCCTTTTCTCCCGAGAAGTTTTCCCCTTGGTGACCAATTTACATTTCATGCTGTCACACAAGAGGAAGTCAAGCAGATAATTCTTGCAATGCCATCAGCTAAAGCTCCTGGGGCCGACAAAATTTCCTTGAGAGTCATTAAAGATTGCCTTCTACATATTATACCACCTTTAACATCTATTGTAAATGCCTCTTTTGTTAACCAAGTATTTCCTAGTATGTGGAAAAAAGCCGAAATAACACCGATCCCTAAAAGCAGCGATTGTGATCATGAACAAGCTGATAACAATCGGCCAATATCGTTATTACCCATTTTGTCCAAGGTATGCGAGAAAGTGGCTTTGAACCAACTCACGCCCTATCTTTTGTCACATAATCGACTAACAGCTAACCAAAGTGGTAACAAACAGGGGCATTCAACTGAAACAACACTAATAAAGACAACTGATATAATCTTAAAAGCAATAGATAATAAGAGACTAACTTCTGTTGTTCTACTAGACATGTCTAAAGCATTTGACAGTCTTGATCATAGTATTTTGATTAGTAAACTTAAAGATGTTGGGCTGTCTATCGAAGCACTAAATTGGTTTACGAGTTATTTGACAAATCGATCCCAAACCGTACGTATTAATTCTACACTGTCCAATGCTCTAGATGTGACAAATGGAGTACCACAGGGAAGCACTTTGGGACCTTTGCTGTTTAGCATATACATTAACGACTTACCTTCAATAACTAATCAATGTCCAGCCGAAAGTTATGTTGATGACACAAAAATGTATATGTGCTTCCCAGTTAAAGATTACGATTCAGCTATGGGACTTATGAATGAAGATCTTGAGAGAATTCGAAACTGGTGTTTTCAAAATCTATTATTACTGAATCCTGGAAAAACCTTTTTAATGGTTTATGGAAGCAGGCAGATGGTCTCTAAATTACCAGCAGTTTTTCATCTTTCACTGTTGGGCAAAGAACTTATCCCAAGTGAATCGGTAAAGGATTTAGGAGTAATTTTTGATCGTAATCTTGATTTTAACGAACATATTATTAAAGTGACAGCTTCGTGCATGTCTGTACTAGGACAAATCAACCGAATTAAGTATGTCTTCAATAAGGAGTTACTTATTGTAATTATTAATTCGCTGGTGTTTAGCAAGCTCTTTTATTGTTCCTCCGTCTGGCCAACGACGTCCGAGGGAAACATCAGGAAACTTCAGTCCGTCCAGAATTTTGCGGCAAGAATCATTAGCGGACTTAGAAAATATGACCACGTGACTCC